>WURV02157283.1:0-16257 GCA_011762755.2 Epimenia babai | reverse complement strand
TCGGGACCGCCGAAAGGCGGTCGCTTAAGACGAGTGGTCGCTGAATACGAGTGGTCGTTAGAGCAGGTTTCACTGTATTTCATTTTATCTACTATCTAATTCACACACAAACATTGATAGTTACGATTCTCGCATTTTGTGGTTATCTGATTCTATCTGATCTCATTACCTAATAAAATCTTTGAAACGGTCTCTTGAACTTAGAAATTGGTAAAACAATGTGGATTTTGAAGAAAATATCGTACCAAAACACTGGGAATAAACTGCCTTGGCCTGTGCTCAGTATGTGATCTCTAATTAATAAATATTTTTTAAAGATGAAAAAAACCATCTTTCGTATATCCCAGCCAAGCTGGCACTAAATAGGGCAACGGTTGAATGTTTTTGGTCTAACCTTTAGTTTTCGACAGCGGGATCAAGACATGTTTACAAAACGCGAGCAGGCCATTATCAGTGATGTTTCCTGGTTCGCAGAACGCCCGTTTTAGTTTCTTCTTCACCTGGGCGGTCGAGTCGAGAAGGTCAATCTTTGAGTCTTCGTCGGACGAGCTCATTTTAGATCCGGCAAGTCCGGGAACTGTCGCGCGATAAAGTGAAAGGCACTTAAAAGATGGTTGGTAAGGTCGTAATATGAAATGAAATGAAATTTATTTGTTTAGAATGTACTTAGTAGCGGAACTGTCAAACACACTTTACATGAAACAATAGCCTAATGGTCTAAGACTATAATTTAATTACCTAAATTATATAAAATTAACACCTAACAGTGTACAGGTTATACAGATCAATGTTAGATACAACTATGTACATTTACAGTGACCATGAAATAGATAATAATGTTGAATAATACGGTGGAAAGTAGAACAAATATCGAAAAAAGGAAATCCTATGCAGGCAAAGTCGCCATCAAGGTGGCTCTTGTACATGGGTCATCGTATGCTCCGATCGGCCTAAACTTACCCTACTAGGTTTACAACGCCCCGCGACTAACGCAGTTCAAGCGCTCCATATTCATCGCTTCAAATCACTCGTTCCCATTACAACCGCGGTCGCAGGTCCCAGGCGATCAGTCGCGCTTTGAGAGGTGACATGTTGAAAAATCATCGGTGGAGTCATTGACAAAAACGAATCAGATGTCGCCTTTCAACAGAGTCGTCTCACGTAACTAGTCCGTGGATATCTATGTAAATGTGGGTAGGTGGCGTATTGCATGGATACTAACTGGACAGTTAGGTCACTGGACATTTTGGAACACCCTGCATTGAAAAGTTAGATCGTTGGACGTACATTTTGGAACACCCTGCATTGAAAAGTTAGATCGTTGGGCGTACATTTTGGAACACCCTGCATTGAAAAGTTAGATCGTTTGACTCCATTTTGGAACACCCTGTTTTGAGAAGTAACGTGTAGATCACTGGACTCACATTTTGGAACACGCTGCTTTAAAAAGTTAGATCGTTGGACTCCATTTTGGAACGCCCTGTTTTGAGAAGTTACGTGTAGATCAATGGACTCACATTTTGGAACACGCTGCTTTAAAAAGTTAGATCGTTGGACTCCATTTTGGAACACCCTGCATTGAAAAGTCTGGTCATTGGACGTACATTTTGGAACACCCACCCTTTTTTGAGAAGTCACGGTTAGATTACTGGACTTACATTTTGGAACATTCTGCTCTAAAAAGTTACATCGTTGGACTCACATTTTGGAACACCCTGTTTTGAGAAGTTACGTGTTGATCACTTGACTCAAATTTTGGAACACCCTGCTTTAAAAAGTTAGATCGTTGGACTTCAATTTTGGAAGACCCTGAGTTGACCACTCGGTGTAGCTACTAGACTTCCTGCTGTAGTTTTCATGCTGTGTCTAAAAGTCCTCTGAAATGTAACCATTCATGGATTTCTCTCTACATTACGGATGTAATAACGGTTTTGATAGCGATGTCTGTTATGGAGATTATTCCTCGAACTCGTCACATCCAGGTACCTAATGATGACCTGTCACAGACCGAGAGGAGTGTACCCGGCGGGTAGTCCATCCGCTAGCTCTGGGGGGTAGGGAGAACCGTGGCGTAAATTGACAAAAGTCAAGTCTCTCTTCAGACAGTTTTTATTACATTGATTTCTCGACCACATCAAATTAGATCGCCGATATCAAGTAACATCGCGTCTACCCCAGTCTAGACTAAACAAGCCGTCAATTTTGGCTGTTTGCTGCCTATCGACGTTATTAACCAAACTGAGGACGTCTCCCCGCGGACAATCAATTGGACCATCCACATTCCTCCTTCAGAATTAATGCCTGTCGAAATAAACCAACTGCTTATTAACGGCAGTTCAATCCATTATCTGTGCTTCGCGGTTAAACGTTCTTTCTGACGACAGGTTTTTGCGTGAGCTCCATTATTACAGCACGAATGCAGCGTGCTTATTGGGCGAATGTTTCCTTCATCGTACATTATCGTCATCTTCACTGTGAGCCGTTCTTAGAGCATGTCCTACATGGTATAGAGAACGGTATAAAATAACTTATTTATTTATTATTATTTATTAATTATTTTTATTCATTTATTAGTATTTATTATTATTATTTGTTTATTATTATTATTTATATATTATTATTTATTTATTATTATTATTATTATTATTTGTTTATTATTATTTATTATTATTATTATTTTTATTTATTATTATTTATTTATTATTATTATTATTAGTATTTATTTATTATTATTATTATTTGTTTATTATTATCATTTATTTATTAGTATTTATTAATTATTATTATTATTTGTTTATTAATTATTATTTTTATTCGTGACGTATTTGATTTCATATGCATTTCTCGCTACCTTGCCATCCCATTATAAACAACAGTCCCACAGACTTAGCGGAAGAATAATGGGCGAGGTTCAATTATCAGCCCAGACTCTGTGGGGTTTCACAAAGGTATTTTTCAGACCCCTCTGATGACTGAGGCTGATCCATTCTTGTCATTAACCACATAGGTTAGTTTGGTAAAGGGCTAATAATAGCCGAGACTACGGGGTTATTTCCACGCTATTCCTACATGCCTACATCCAGCTTGATCTGTCCCGCCTCAAACGTCGTGAAACGTATAAAACTTTCCAATCGATCCACCAGAAATAGCTCCCATACATCGAATACAAACTCGGAAAGCAGCCGAAATAATGAGAAAATAAATAAATTCGACATAACGCGTGCGCCGCGTAAAAATAAACGTTAACTCAACGGACCGCTCGCCAGACGAACCTCGATAGCTTCACGATGGATCATCATCTATTAAAAACATATTTCAGATTCGGATCCGTTTTTTCCTGATCTACACTGAATAAAATGTCACTCATTGTTTATCTTATTGGAACTCTACCAAGTAAAATTATTCGCACAAATCGAAATGGCAATGAAATTGCGTAACATAACCAATAATAGTAAATCACCGTTTATTATACTCATCCTTTATTGCCGTTATTAGATTACCCCGTTCGCCACGTGATCTACAATCCGCCGTGGTCTATACGGTTCTATAAATAATTCCTTTATGACTCCACTCGGTGATGTCTATTGTCGTGTGTCGTATTTCGTATCGGCGCCTAACGTTAATCACCAGTCAGGTTGTAAAGGAAGTATGATCTGAGCCCGATCTCACTTGATCAGAGAGCAATACCAGCAGAACGCGAGTCGCGTCTCATACGAGTGTGCTTCAATGCAACCTCACAGAACATGACTTGACAGGACACAACCTCACAGAACATGACTTGACAGGACACAACCTCACAGAACATGACTTGACAAGACACAACACAACCTCACAAAACACAACTTGACAGGACACAACCTCACTAGGGCTCAACCTTACATTACATGATTAGAACTCTACATGTTGTCAACCCAACTACAATCCTTATAAAAAACAGCCCTGCATCACACAACCTCATTACAATATAACCTTAGCACAATATAACCTTACCACAATATAACCTCATTACAATATAAACTTAGCACAGTACAACCTTACCATAATATAACCTAATTGTAATATAACCTCACCATAATACAACAATACAACCTTACCACAATACAATATCACCGCATTATAACCTCACTATAATAAAACATCCCAATATAACCTCACTGCAATATAACCTCAACATAATAAAACCATACCATAATGCAACCTCACTACAATATCACCTCATCACAATATAACTTCACCGTAATATAACTTCACCACAATATAACCTCACCACAATATAACCTCATCACAATATAACTTCACCATAATATAACCTCACCACAATATAACCTCACCACAAGGCAACCCCACTACAATATAACCTCATTGTAACACAAATCCACAAATGAGAGAGAACGCAGGTTATGACACTGCGCTACAGGGGATACTTGAATCCAAGTTTACGCTTAACAATCAAAGAATCCTTTCGCTTCCCTCAATACACTTGAATAAGTGACATTATATCCTACTTCCTGCTTTACTTAAGGTAATAGATGTTGGTCACACCATTAGTATCTTGTAATACCATTTTAATGTAACCCACTTGACGACAAATATTTCTTGATATCAATGGGGGGGGGGGATCTTGTTCATTTCGTGTCTTGGAAGACGCAGGGAAATCCTCACTTTGTGCGGATTACAGCTGGCAACCTCTCGCATTAAAAGCTATAATTATTATACTCAACTAAAACAGCGTCACTTGTTTGTTGTTTTGACGTTGCATTATTTCTTGGATATTGCGATATGAAAATCGCACACACCGCGCATGAACGTGGCTAAAATTGGCATCCGAACCTGAAATTACATTAGCATCAAACTAGATTTTTCAAGACATAGTGCCCATTTGCAGGAAATAGTCTCATTAGCGAGGCTGGCGCCGTGAATAGCATCGTGTCCGTACTGTTCTATTATCTCATTAGACAGTCCCCTGTAACATCCTCCTGTAGGCCAAAGTATAGCTTTTAATATCGCTCGGGTCAATAAAATGTAATAGGTTTTGGCAGAGTTTGACAAAATTGCTTTTATATCCCGGGCTGTAATGCTCGATCCGAGAGCTTCCTGCGTAATAACAAGGGGGGATAACTTGGCGAGGGTACAATAAACGGAATGAACTCGCGAGGTTACGGTATGTCATTAACTAAGTACAATTAGTGCTGGCTTAATTACAGCCGTCTGCTACGCCACGTACATGTAACTGTAGCCACCATATTACAGCCCATTGTTGAAGCTATTGTTTAATTATAGTCAGGAGTGGAGTGGGTTTATTTGATGTTTCACGAATGTATACCTTATCAGTCCTGGTGGGGGGGTTATTCATTTGATTAAAGAGACATTTATTGAGTATCGCAATCCAATTTCGTGATACTATGCATAGAAGATAACCCCTGATTACCTTACTTCCCACCCAGTATACTCCTGTTATAAAATTGACTATTAAGGTGTTAATAGCTGCCATTGTCATCCAGGCTGCATCTATCGTAACCACCATTTTCGGGTTATTTATGCCAGATTAACCCTTGCCCAGCGTAACCGGGCAATATCTCACCCCATACGCATCGAATAAAGCAATCTTACCGGACATGGGTTATTCATTATTAGTCGTGTGGTCAGCAAGTTGTAGGTCATATCTTAACATTTTTTGACCCGAATACACTGTATTATACCAAAAACATCCAACCACTAAATCAATGAAGGTTCATAGGGGGGGGGGGGGTGACACAGTTAGTCGACTGGTAGAAGCACTGGACTCGTAACCGAATGGTCGCGGGTTTGAAATCACCTGCTGGGTGACTTTTCCGCGATCATCCTCAGCAAGTCACCCTCGATTGCCGGCGTGAAGCCGTCTTCAAAAATGGGTAGATGCTTGATACCTTTCACGAGATGCGAGTGTCGAAGATATTGTATCTGCGCTGAAGAGCTGAACAATGAACGTTCATTGTAAACCGCATCTGATTGCCTTTATTGGCTGCTAGATGCGGTCTGCGAGTGCTGTACTTTACTGAACCTTAGTTTTGCGGGATTTAAGAACCTGGGGAGAACTACAAATCATTTCTCCAATTGCTTACAACTCTTTTCAAAATCTTTCGGCCTTTCAAGTTCCTATCTTTAAAAACAGTAATCCTCTCCACTATTGTCACGCTAGTCTGTTTTATTTCCATAAATTTAGTGAACATACCTCCAAATTCCGTAGCATGAAGATTAATCTTGTGAGATTGCAATATCTACCAAGGATTTTTGCCCGTATTATCCACTTGACCAAAGACGCGGCGATATTTTCGCGATTGCATTATGAGACAGTTTCGTATCGAAGTAGTTTATTGTGAGTTCCATAACGTAACTATTTGTCGGCACCACTGGTGCAGTGATTAGAGGCTCGGGACTCTCATGCAAGAGGTGCCGAGTTCGAATCGGTTCCTATCCAAAGATTCCTCCCGCACCTCCCACAACTGGAAATGAGCAAAGTTTTCGTGCTTGAATTGAGAGAACGATTTATCACAAAGTGGGTTACTGTAGAATTTCTTCAGGATATTAGGGAATATTGTGTAAGTGTCGCTGACATTTAGTGCCATCAATAAACGAGCACTAAAACCTCAGCTTTGCCCTCTTTATAACACGTCTTTGCCCTCCTTATAACACGTCTTTGCCCTCTTTATAACACGTCTTTGCCCTCCTTATAACACGTCTTTGCCCTCCTTATAACACGTCTTTGCCCTCCTTATAACACGTCTTTGCCCTCCTTATAACACATCTTTGCCCTCCTTATAACACATCCTCGCCCTCCTTATAACACATCCTCGCCCTCTTTATAACACATCGATACCGTATGTGAGGCTGACATTTTCTGTCATCGATGAAGTAAAACTAAAAACTGCGACTTTTTCCTTACCTGAAACAACATTTATACAAATAAGAAAAATGGTTAAAAATTAGCTAACGAACACTGGCTATGTATAAGTATTTCGAATCCTCTGTGAACAAAGGAATCTGCCAATTTTTCAATTAATTACCACTCCCTTCACAATCGATGGATGTCTGGTTGTGAAAAGCTCCGTCGAACGTGGCTGATATATTTCCGCGCTTAAATAACGGCCTCTCTTCGGCTGATGGATTCATCCGTTTTATTTCCTGTACGTTCGTCTGTCGTAATGAAGATAAATTTAACGGACATTGTCTGACCCCAACGGGGGAACTTATGGCCGCGCGAACCACGCATACAAACGAGTTATGACACCCAACAAAAACCACGCGAACTTTAAGATAGTATCAAACAGCTGCTGGACCCGTGATCCTGTTATTGTGATATTTATATGCAGCAGTTGTGAAGTATTGTTAGAACGAAGAAAAGTGTATATTTCCTTGTATCACTAGATATTATTATGTGTGCTGTATTTGTTTGGGGTGGTTTTGTGTATTCATATAATGAAGTACAGTGTGTATTCGTATAATGAGGTACAGTGTGTATTTGTATAATGAAGTACAGTTTGTATTCGTATAATGAAGTATAGTGTGTATTTGTATAATGAAGTACAGTGTGTATTTGTATAATGAAGTACAGTTTGTATTCATATAATGAAGTACAGTGTGTATTCATATAATAAAGTGCAGTGTGTATTTGTATAATGAAGTACAGTTTGTATTCATATAATGAAGTATAGTGTGTATTCATATAATAAAGTGCAGTGTGTATTTGTATAATGAAGTACAGTTTGTATTCGTATAATGAAGTATACTGTGTATTCATATAATGAAGTACAGTGTATATTCGTATAATGAAGTACAGTGTGTATTTGTATAATGAAGTACAGTGTGTATTCATATAATAAAGTACAGTGTGTATTTGTATAATGAAGTACAGTGTGTATTTGTATAATAAAGTACAGTTTGTATTCATATAATGAAGTATAGTGTGTAATTATATAATAAAGTACAGTGTGTATTTGTATAATTAAGTACAGTTTGTATTCATATAATGAAGTATAGTGTGTATTCATATAATGAAGTATAGTGTGTATTCATATAATAAAGTACAGTGTGTATTTGTATAATGAAGTACAGTTTGTATTCATATAATGAAGTATAGTGTGTATTCATATAATGAAGTATAGTGTGTATTCGTATAATGAAGTATAGTATGTATTCGTATAATGAAGTATAGTGTATATTCATATAATGAAGTACAGTGTATATTCGTTTAATGAAGTACAGTGTGTATTCATGTAATGAAGTACAGCATGTATAGTCTAATGGGAAGGAAGATATCTCAGCATACCTACTATTCACTGACTAATTTTATTAATTACAAGCATTTGTATAAACACCGTGCTTCACCCGATGATTTCCATCCTCATCACTCGATGAAGGCTAGTGTGAAAGCTAGAAAGTGCGAGATCAATGAAAATCTAGTAATTTGATATAAGATAAAATGTTTAGGCCGGAATCAGTATCTGGTGATATGTACTAGTATAATTAGTGAAGTCGCGGATATAATTAACGTGTTTACACGGGAACGGGAACGCTGTTGGGTGAATTTGTGCTGCGTCGTAATTATAACTGCTGTAACAGGGTGTAACGTGGAATTATTGAACAAGATATTAGAACGGTTGATCAATGATGATGTGGGGTGCACCACAAAAAGTAGCATAATAAATCTAACACATTCATAATTCATTCATAGCTATCTCACTTCCTATCATCTACCTGCATGCTCCGTATATTCCGGACAAATATTCAGTTTAACGCTACTGATTGTGAGATTTATGGAATTATTTGATTTATTTTCTGCGATCGTAATGATATAGTATTAAATATGCCACATTCAGCGGAATCAAATGTCGCGTTGATGAATCGCGGGATCGCGCTTCCTGTTGAGGAAACATTCACGGAATGCTGCGGTTCTTTCGTTATGAAACTCAACCTTTTTTTGTGGTTTCCCACTGATTGAATTAGGTTTCTTCAGTTTACGCAACGCACGACGGTTTCATAAAAAATCATCGTGATGAATGTGTCGCTCGAGGTAGCCATTTTGTTTAATTTTGATGAAGTGTGGTTATATCCCTACGCTCGTTGACTCAGAAGCTGTTCTAGGCCGTTTGCAGGCGTTAAGATGATGAGAAAACTTCTCCCAAAATAGGTCATGCGTTTACTTGGGTTGACAGGAAGAGCCATAATGCTGGCCTTCTTTTAGACACGTTCGTAAAAAGAACTCGCAAAAATGTTTGAGATCCTTTCGGGCGTACAGACAGGAAGTACCTACTCAAATGGCAATTATGCCTTTAAGCACCCAAATTCTGGCAAAGCATTTCAACGCGTCGACACAAAGCACCTAAATACGGGCGATGCATTCAAACTGGCTGACAGAAAGAACCATGTGTGGTAACCGGTACAGCCTTTGTTATCTCGCATGCTAGTGAGGGAATTACTTGTGAACAGAGAGAACGGGAACATGAGAGGGAACAGATTGAAGAAGCACACGGGTGTGATGCTATGGATTTGACCATGCCCTTTACTCTTGAAATATCAGAAGAGTGGCGGATGGTCCGTACGTTATTCGGTGGGTCCATTCAGTCCAAATATCACCCGGGCATCGGTCGATGACAACATGCAGACATTTGATATAAAGTTTAAAAAATAATTAAGATAATGAGTTTACAAAGAGTCAAGCGTGACATTTGGAAACCTCACCTCAAAAGCCACGCACGCATCTTGCCAATTAACCATTTGTACCAACTCATTGTTGATGTCAGCTCTACAACAAGCATCAATGAGAACGAGGCTCTTGCGGATTTGCTTTCCCAATGTTTATTAATCCATGCTACCTACCACAATTCAATTTCCCCCGTACTTGTTTATGGCTAACCCAATCAGAGCGACCGGGATGAAGTACATTGCCCGCGGATACAACGGAAAAACATAATTGACACTGCCCGGGATTTGAACCCTCCATCTTCCAGTTTGTAGTTAGGTGCTCTACCAGTTTTAACCCGCTTTCGTGTACATATTACAAATGTCAGGTTGTAAAAAAAAGCTCTTGACCAGTATTTGTACGCCATGGTTCAAGGCGGTATTTGATTTATTTTCATTCAATTGTGTATAAGAGATGACTCGATATGATTGATTTTGGTCGATGAACGTGAATTTACTGAATTTGTCCTGATGGGTCAAATTTTTTTCCCTTGCAGCCCTGTGGGGTCGACTACGAATTGAAAACGTACGTCGCCGATAACCCAGATGAAAAACCACACAAAAGGTATGGAGTCCGTGGGATCTAGACGGGTTTTTGTTCACAATAGGCAGATTTTTTGGGTGATTCTTTTCTTCTGAAAGCTAATTCTATTTTCAATGCATAAACCGAAGAACCAAACCTTATTAGTCGAAGCTCCAAGCTCTTTATGACCATCAGCTTTGAGCCATAGCTCGTATATAAGACAATGATATATCAGGATGTCATGAGTTTTCCCTTCTGCTTTAACAAGACCTGGCCACGTGTAAATTTAAACTGGCTCTTTGACAATATTCACCTTACTTTCATCACAATGTTGACCCCATGCAAAATTGCCCTGACCTCTGCTATACTACCACGGTCTTCTATACAATTTTCCAACAAATGAATGCAATTGTAAATGTCTTCACACAAATAAAGCATAACTATGAAAACCCTTTTCAAATTGCCTTTAACTTTGCACCGAATGTGTTGTCTATGTTTACGTTATATCACGTTAAACATTTTTACATAACATTCATTTTGATTTCGTCTATCGTGCCTTGTTGTACGTCAACTATTCAGTAGGTCTCATGATGTCAAATAAGTGGGTCACTCTCGTCCCTAATATCAGTAATTTTACAATGTTTACAAGATTCTTGATCGTTGTGTCAGAAATTCGGTGCGGTTGGCAATCCGAAAGCTGACCTATGCACCAGAGATCCCCGCCCCCCAGCCAAGTGCCGAGGTCGTCAAGGAGTTTATGATGAGTCCGGGTAACCTCAAGTTGGAGGCTTCTCTCGACAAGGAGGTTGGTGATTAGACGGTTTATTGGTAAAGTTGGTCGTTTCTTGGTGATGTAGATGGTTTGTTGGGTAAATGGATGGTGTGTTGGTTAAATGGAGGGTTTGTTTGTAAAGTTGGTGGTTTCCTGGTGATGTAGGTGGTTTGTTGGTTAAATGGATGATTTGTTGGTTGAGTTGATGGTTTCTTGGGTAAATGGACAGTTTGTTTGTTTGGTTAAGTGGATGGTTTGTTGGTTAAGTTGAAGGCTGGCAGTTACATCCTCAGAGTTACTTGGTTGTTGGTTGAACAGACGGGTGTCTACATGCAGCAAATGTTGGCTGAATGGCTGATTTATTAGGCTCGTGACTGTCCTGCGTTTATAATCCTGCGTTTATAATCCTACGTTCACTGTCTCTCATCATGCAGCAGAGACACGAGTGGTATTAGTGGACAAAGGTCTGTCTGACATCCAGATTCCATGGTTGGCATTACGGGGATTTCCCCATTATTATAAATGAGGCGAACTTTCTCTCAGAAACCTCGTAATAATCAGTGTAGACGATCCAATCATGGCCCCGCCAACGGGGCAAACATCAAAGTTATTGATTGGTTCGCTAAAAACGGCACGGTCGTTTCCAAATGTCGGAGCGCCACGTCGCTGCCACCATGCAGTTATTTGTGTATTTATGCAATGACATTTATATTCTAGAATAATTTGTTTCGCGACATTTCTGGCGCTACGCCGTGACATTCGGTTCTTGCGAGCGCGTACACGCGTAGCGACGTATCGGGTTTATCGAGGTTGTATTAGAAATAACGGGGGATTTTATTTGACGTCGCAGAAATACTACCACGGCGAGAGTATAGCCGTGAACGTCACGATCGACAACAACACGAACAAGACGGTGAAGAAAGTTAAACTCACAGGTGCGTGCGACTGTCCCGTACGTGTCGTGTACGTCCCTGAGATGTTTGAATGTTTCATAATGAGGTTAACGACACGGTTAACGGGGTATCTCGCTCGCTAGAACACTGACCTTCGGAGGTTAGAGTTTGAATCTGACAAAAGCTGTTATTTTGTTTAATCAGCCGTTAGTTGATGATAGGAGCACTGAACTGAGGGTTGAATCGACCCCCTGGTTGACTTGTTCCGCAATGATCCTCAGCAAGTCATTTATCCCCGATTGCCGGAGTAAACTCATCTCTAAAATGGGTAGATACTCGATATTATCTTTGCTGGGTGGTATTCAAGTACCGAAGGTGTATTTCCACTGACTGGCTGCCATAGACATTCATTGTAAACCGCATCCGAGAGCCTTTATTGGCTGATCCTCGCGGTCGGTCTATAAATGTTGTACTTTACCTTGACATTTACGGTGTCGTTGACCTCACAAGCGGTAATAAATCGCGATTTCTCTGGTTAATTCAGCCGTAAATACTGGCTTATTCTTCATCCTGCACGAGCCAGTCTTGAGTCTGTGTGACGTAAGACTAATCCCAATGAGAGTGCTCGCGAAACACCGCAGAAAAACCCGAACGTCCCTCAGAGACAACCCACTGTATAGCAGTCAACACGTAACACCACACTGATACATCGCTGATGCGCTCCGTCCGCACGAATAACTGCGATAATAATACGCCATAGTTTAATTATAACATGTCATACCCATCAAATCAAGTACTCTCAATCATCGTGGGGGCTAGTTTTTGGTTTAAAGCGCTGGGGCAACGATCCTTCGTGGTCAGCCCATTCAGACATACGTACATCAGCGGTACCTCTGGCCGACCCGCTTTCAGTAGAAACCCGAATGCTTCGCTGGCTTCTTCATGTTAAAGGAAGCATTTTCCCACCTCCATAAAAAATAACTATCACGAAAAATTTATGTATACATGTATACCTCCACCTCATATAATGCGTCAGTTTGCCAAATTTTCCCCCATTTGTTCGTCTGCCAAATTCACTTGTATCGTTTATTTATCGATAAATATACACTCATCAACCTACTGCATCAGATGAGTATATGGTACAGGTTTTATCATCATTTTAGTACTATTTACAGTACTATTACTATTTAGAGACTTTGTAAATTTCCTTGTTTTGTATTTAGTTTATCCTTATTATCCTTTCAGCCCTGAATCATACTGCACGTTGTTTAGTCTTATACAATTAGAGCATTTGATCATTTTCTCCGCTTCGTGTTGTAGACAGAATCTTTGTCTAAAGAACTGAAGTGTTCTGGAAGTCATATGTTGTGATATTTCGGACCACAACTTGTTCTTTTCGTTCGATAAGCTCATCGCAGCTTTGACGTGTTATGATACATTCAAATGTGACAATACACTACCTGTTCTTTTATTTCCCACTCATTGCAATTGTCATCAAGTTGTCACCCATCACAGAGTTGTCTTCCCCAAAGACTTGTAACCCTGAAACATCAATTCTACTTGTTACCTTTACAAATTCCTTTACAAGTCAAACCAACGTGGTTTACTCGACAAATGGATTAACCTCGTTTATACGAGCCGGGAGAAATTTCTGTAGTGAAAAACTGTCGAGTTTGGGCCATTCGAGATGATGTAGTGAACACTTAAAGACGATCTACGCGTGTCACACACTCCGCTGAATCTGACGGTAATCGGGGTACCCAATGTGGTTCTACGAGGAGCTCGAGAGAAGTGCGCAGAAAAACATGTATACCTCTGATGGGACTCGAACCAACAACCTCCAGATAACCGGTCTGGCGCTCTTCCGCTGAATATGTGATAGTCAGTGATTATTTACAATGAGATTACGAGATAGTCGCTGAGGTCTCAAAAGTCTCCAAAGAGACTATCCCGAAAGGATCCTAGGAACAGCCTCGTCAGAAAGAAAAAACCCTTACATCAATCATTACACAAAATGGCTACCCAGACGTCCATGAGCAGACGACGTTTGAGGCGAATCGATTTTGCTAACTACTCAACCACCTTCAGTAAATTCAGTATGTAAATGTGACGCGTCACTCTGTCCGTCCATTTCGATACATAAACTACAGGTGCAGATATTTTTTACGCCACTGCGAGTACGTTTATTGTTTGATGTTTCTCTTTAGTAAACCAGTTCTCGGACATAGCGTTGTTCACACAGATGACGTACGTCTGTAGCGTTTGTGAACTAGAATCGACGTAAGTCTCACGACCGATGCGGGTCTCAATGTCCCGTTCACACGTCCCACGTATCCCACAATCCCACACATCTGCACCATTCTTGCGCGGTAATTTATCCCTCGCCGCCATCACCCACACGTCGATGTTTTTTAGCGCGTGAGATTTCACGCTTGCACTAACTGTTGATGTTTTCGCATTACCACTCGTAACTCTAACATTATCTCACTGTTTCCCGATCACCAATATGTGTCATGAACCATCGTCGTGTGTGTGTCTGTGTGTGTCTCATGTGTGACCTCGAAACACAAGCTAGTATCCCTAACTTGACCATTCAATGACCATTCAATGACCATTCCCGTATCCAACAACCACATTTATCTCTCACATTCCCTCCTGATTGACCATGTGACCACGAGGTATCAACGCCGGTCAAAATGCGGCGTTCCACGAGAAGTTGTGAATTTGAAGCCACCCAAACTAAGGTTTTTTGTTTTTTTCTCTCACATCTTCCACAGTATAAAGTGAAAAAGAGTTTTTTATTCGAAGATTGAGAAATAGGTGTATTGTCCTGGGTTATGGTGAATGCCACAATGATATTCTGAGGGGATTTTTTGTGAGATTGGCTGACATTTTAAATTTTACAGAGTTGTTAAATGTTTTCTTTATTTCATATTGTATATCAGGTACATTCACCGCGTCCATCGGTGTTCATGCCCACTTAACCCGGGCTGTATTTTTTCACTTCACCCTTAAAACTCCACAAAAACGTAACTAGTACATCCCCTAGCCCCAATATCTCTTCCACCACCCCAGCCCCCACTGTACCAGTGTTGTGTTTGCACGCTACAGTACGACAGTTCGCTGACATTTGCCTATTCTCCACGGCCCAGTACAAGTGTACCGTGGCGGAACTCGAAAGCGAGTAAGTCGGCCATTTTTATTACGTCGTATTTCTAGATAAAAATCAGTATTATATCAGTACATTTCGTATCCTACTTATACAGCCAATATCTTCTTAACTCTTACCACACTGATATCTGTATCTCACATTACTATAACAATTATAATTGTGTGACAACAGAGTGCTAAGGGTTAAAGCTGTCATAAACATCTCATTGACAGGTCGTCCCTCGATTAGTTTGGTACACACGAATCATTTTCCGACATGTCCCATCTCGGTTGACGCTACGTGATAAATACACCAAAGACATAAATTTATGTGTTAAATCAGTGAAAACTTTTCACAGAATTCTCGTCTACGTTTATTTGGCATTTGGCATACATTAATCACCTTTCGAAGTTTCTATATCTTTAATTAACGTTACAAATCGAGAAACGCGAGTTCCATACCATGTTAAAACAAGAAACACCTGCTTGAACATCTTGACAAAGTCCCTCAAATTTTATCCACATCTACCCAAGGCATGGGTCAATGATATCGGCCATTTAGTGGAAACTCGCCTAAAATCGATGTCCCTCCACCCACAAAGCAATAGGTGTCTTACAGAAATAACAACAATTTTATGCCAGTTGTTTATATTCAATAATTTTTGTGGCTCCCCGTACTTTGGACCACTTTGGTGTATCACGGTTGACTTCTCACTTGACTTCTCATCATTTCAAGGACTTTGCTGGTCCCACTATTTAAATGAATTAGCCACACTATCCTTGTGTGTATTTCATACGTCACCTCATATACACGGTTAACACCTTACTGAACTTAAATAAGGATTGACACAAACCTTCGTATACTGGTTACGTGTCATCGAGATACTGAAGCTTGTGGTTATCCTTACATCAAATACATCAATTATTTAATATTATTTAACAAATATCACCAAAATGCTAACACCGCTTCTATCCCCTTTTTCTATAAATTGAAGGGCATCCACTATGTACTTAGAAATTAGTTTATACGCCAAGTAGTTTTTGAGACATGGCTGCTCAATAACAAAATTATTCGGCGTAGTGGTTAGAGCGCTTGACTTTGGATCCAGGGGTCCCTGGTTCAACCCCCGCTCTAACCAGTATACTAACTGTGGCGTTTTTCGGGCTGAAAGCGCCTTAAACCCCATTGCCCATGGGGGTCT
>WURV02157272.1:0-16257 GCA_011762755.2 Epimenia babai | reverse complement strand
TATCTGTCGTTTTTATATTTGTTATATCTCATTCCTTAAAGCAAGTAGACAACATATATATGCACGAAAAGATAAAAGATTTATTTGTAAAAATAAAAATAAATATGGGATTTTACACTAAAATGATTCAAATTTATTTCATTTATCTTTATTTGTCCATCGATCAAATAAACCCTTATATTTTTATTCTCGGAATTGGTTAAAACTCATCACAAATCTTTTATTTATATAGAGTTTTTGAAATTTTATTTACATTAAATTCTATTTGAGAAAAATTTTTAGTGATTTGGGGTTAAATTATCTTATACGATATAAATCAGAAGTTGAATACGGTTATAAATAGAAAAATCTGCAGTTTTAATATTCCTGCACGTTGATTTATTATATGATATACGCATCGGTTTTTTATTTTTGATTTGAAATATTAAATGTGCATTCAGAGACCATGTGTTTCCTAAGAAGGCCCGTTTTATTCATAATAACAACATGTGCTCCTACACAAAATTTTATGCCCTGGTCTATATCTAGTTGAAATATAAATTAAAAGGATTCACGTCCTTTTCTTTACCAGTAAACCACAGATTGAATGGTCCATTTTACCACTCAAAGGTGTCATGTCCATTTTCCGTGTGCTCATTGTCTTTTGCAGAGATTTCTTCTTTGTTTTAATTCTCTGTCTTTACAGAAGAAACTCGAGTAATCGATATTATAATCAATTTAACTCATACAAATGTAGCGAAAGCTTAAGCAACATTATAACAAGTTTGCATTGTTACGCGGTGTCTTGACATTTTTCAGGAATTGTATTTCACTTATAATTTTTACTAAAATAATATATACTTTATAAAGTTTCGAAAACTGTATGTTTTTCAAAGTACGATTTTTGCCTTACATAATGCCAAGATATCATATGTATCCTAGCATAAACATGTCCGTAGTTCATTAAAGCTGGCCGGTTTGTTTTAATTTATTTTTATTAGAAAATTATAAAGTCTCGTGTACAATGGGTTTTTTGATTTTCATTATGACTTTTCACTCTGTAATATTTTAGTGAATACATGTAATAAACTAATTTATTCTGTACCATATGCTTATTTGCATCTCTTTTATGATTTTTTCAACATTTTAATTTTCCGTATCCCGCGTATTTGGTGAAATTCAATATTTCTCTTTTTTATTTGCTGCAGAGTGTTTCAAGCCTCGTTGCCTTCATCTGAGATTAAGCATATTTTTATTTAATTAGGCTCTCAATCTCTTTTCATATGCACTTTTCTTTTGAAATGAAATCAAATTTTAAAGTTATTTTTTTCAGGAGATGCTCGATTGTTCGCAACACCCCGTGTTAATGTATACCAACTCGAAGCTTTTTTCTTGCAGGTGTTGCAGCAAATTCCCTTGACGTGTGGGTTAGCACACTGTTCCGAGTGAAATGCCGTATTGCTGAGGAGAGTACCACACGAAAATCTCCATTTCAAATCACCGAGTAACATTCTACGATTTGTTAGGTCTTCACATCTACCTGGAAAGACGACCTCGCAAGATGACTATTTTAAGCCTCATACCATCTAATAAAATGGACAGTATAACCGAGTTAGTCGGAAGTAGAGGTTTTTTCCAATTTTATTCATATATTCATTTTTATTCTCTTTGGATCACACAAAATGTACAGAGCGTTATAAAGATGGATTTTTATCGACGACCTGCCATAAACTGACTATGTAACGAATATACATAATATGGGTATCATTACAAAGGAATGCTATTCCTCTATACAATAAGATATAACAAAATTAAAATCAATTAACCCCGGTCAGACGTATGGATATTTTCCCGAGATAGGTGAAAATTCTCTCGGTACCAAGTTGTACATTCCATACCGTTGCCCACTTAAAAACGCCATCCTTCCTGTTTTTGAAGCTAACTTGTAGTTCAGCAACGGAGAGTGTTTAGGCGTCTGTGGTTGGCGCAGGAAAGAACACGAGCCCATCGTCTTAGAGATGTGCGGGGACGTCTACACCAATTCTTTGGTGATTGCGTGATCGCTATGAACCATGACGTGGTGTTGCTTCCTCGCTCCCCAAACCTGATCCATTGTGACTTTTATCTCGTGGAATTCATAAAGTCGATGGTCTACACGACTCCCCCGGCAAATCGAGACTGCATAAATGCCTAGGTGGACAGCTTGAGGATGAGTCCTGGAGTCGTTCGCAGTGCCGTAGGTGATATGGCGAGGAAGGCCTATTTGTGCATGGGAGGGGATTCCACGTAGAAGAAGTGGGGCCTTAAGCCGTCACACCCTCTTAACCCACAAACGTGATTCGCACAAGAAGAGTTATAATTTGTTTTAATTCATCTCCAAGAAACATAAAACCTAGTCCCGATGGCGTTATGTATAAGTTCACGGGAAAATATATAGATCTCGAACAAACTTTGATTGATATTAATTTATCATAGCTTATTTAAAAGAGATGTAGCAGGCTTTTCTAATAATACACATATTATGTATATTCGTTTCATTTTGAGTTTGTAGCAGGTAGCCGAAAAAAAAAATAAATTTTTGGGCGCTCTGTGTATATAATATATTGTTAATAACTTGTATTGCAGATTTTTTTATGTATAAAGCTTGGGGTGTTATAAACACGCTTCGTATCAGTTCTTCAGACACTTGAAACATTCTGTTAGCTAAGTCAACTTTGTGATATCCCACGTGGTACACGTCATTATTCAATATTGACTCTTTGTGTTTAATTTAATTCAAATTTTTTTTCAGCAAAACATAACTAATAGTAAAGACATATATGTACATAACTAATCTAAAAGCTGATCACAAATCACACAACTATAACAATAGTTGTTTTAGTTACCTAAAACTTCAATATTTTACTAATTACGGAAATAGGGTCAATAATCAATGGCAAATGAAAAATCTAATAATGACTAACCTCTAACAATAACTGAATTATTCTTACAAGATCGCTTCATTTATTCACCCTGTAAATATGAAAAATTGCTTTTTTGATGCCTTTTTAAATAAAGAAATAGTAGGTACATATTTTATACAAACTTGAATGTTATGCCATAATTAGACACCACGAACTGATAAAAACAAGGGTTTCCCAGTTGTTGTTTAAAATTTAGATTAAAAATGTTACTTTTGGTAATGTTGGCTCTGGTATTGCGAGTAAAGATGTCTTGTGTATTATATGGGAGTGATTTAGAGTAAGCAATATACAATACAATGCAGGCTATAAAATCAATAAGTTCATACATTTCTAAACAGTTGGTCCTGATAAAAAAGCATTAGTAACATATCTCATTGCCATATTTGGTAATATCTTAATTTTAGTTTGATACGCATTCCTCCAAATTTCACAGCAATAGTGCAGCTATGGGAAAATTGAGGTGTAATATGACAACAATGATGAGGGTTATAGTAAATATTTACATCGATACAATATATGATAAGTATCGATTCACATCGATACAATATTGATAAGTTTCTGGAGATTTTATTTTCTTGATGCTAAATATGGTATTCCCAGTGGAATTTAGTATCTATGTAAAGACCGAAATACTTTGTACAGTTTACATTTACAATTGCTTTTCCATTATAAGTATTTTTCCAGATTTTTATCAATTTCATCTACAGAATCTTCACTAATGAATAAGTTTATATCAGCAACTAACAATATCTTCAGAATACTACAAACAATATATATCATTGACATTGAGAATAAATAATGACGGGCTGGATATTAAACATCGGACATGCTCCTATTCCATAATTCTCAAGTGTTTTGATTAAGATATCGTGATATATGGTATTAAATGCTTTTTAAATCTATAAAGACTCCCACTGGTAGTTTGGAGTTTTTATTTACATAAATTATGTTTTCCAAGAAATGATTTAGCGCCAGTGATGTCGAATACTTTTTCTTCATACCATATTTTTCATTCAAAATAATTTCATTTTTTCAATAAGCTTCATCAGCCGATCATTAAAAGGTTTTTCCAGAATTTTTGAAAATTGAAGTAAGAGAGAGACCGGACGGTAAGTATTAAAGTTTTTAGCATCTCCAGCTTTGAGCAACGGAATAATTTGAGCAATTTTCAGCCTATTCGGGATGACTCTTTACTGCAAAAACAAGTTGGAGAGTGCAAAGGCGAGTGTGCCTGTTTGAATAATGATATACTGACATCAAAACCTCTGAAAGAGCCGCCTTCCTCTCAATACTGCGGCATCTCAATGCCAACTCTTTTATGGGAATGTCACTCCATTACAAAAAAAACCATCGCGTAGAACCATCCCTTTTCTACATTTCTGACTGCATCCGCCGATCTCTCGATTCTGACTAAGCTGTAGTAATAGTTATCTTCGATATAAATTCTAAGTGCAGCTTTCGGCACTATCAGGAAACTTTACTCTCTTGTCTTGAAACACGCTTTGGCATCAGACACACTACTTTCTCTCATGGATTACTTCTTACCTACAAAACCGTTCCTTCATTCTCCAAGCCTTCAACTGCATAGAACTGCCTCCAGGACATGTCTCGGTGGATGTTGACAAATAAGTTAAAGCTCAACCACAATAAGGCAGAACTTCCATCCATAAATTTACCTTTTCGGCGCAGATCACCACCACAAATCTCCATCTCTTTCAAGGACACACCAATAAATCATATTACTACTGCCCTATCTTTAGTGTCACATTCGATTGCCACTTTACTTTTAGACCCCACCCCAACAATGTTATCAAATCCTGCTTGTTCTTTGAAAAATAATTTCTATGTATCAAAATATCTCTACTCCACATTTAACGACACCCTAGCCTATGCTTTTATTTCATCCCGGATCAAACACTGCAGTTCGTTACTGACTTACTTTCCTCTATGCGATATTAAACGACTCCAGAAGCTCAAAAACAGTGCAGCTCATCTTCTTACTTACATTCATCACGCTAAACATACCAGTTCAGCCCTTATCTCCCTCTATTTGCTTCCTGTAGTACAACGCATACAGTTCAAGACACTCGTTATCACCTACGCCGTACCTTCACCGCCCCCAAGTATTTTAGCGATCTTATAATCGCCCGCACACCTGCTAAAATACAAGATAATCAACTGCATTCACTCATGCCCCCAAATCTAAACGCGTTTACGTTAGTGACCGCATCTTCGCATATAACTCGCCTCGACTATTTAACTCTTTCCCTCCTGACACCAATGCATCTTCCACGCTCGATATCTTCAAATAAAAATTCAAGACTCTGCGCTTCACTCGTGTTTATGCATAGCTTTAACATTCCATAACAATAGTTTGTTTTGCATACCTATCTACACTAAACTCTTACACATTCTGCAAATTATATATTTCAGCATTACTATTATCCAGAATATATAGAAAGACTTAGAGATAACGACAGATACAGATAAAGACATGTTGGGCGTGGGTTCTGACGAGGATGAAACCGACAATACCTGCAGGAGGAGAGTGAATTCTCTATGCAATAATTACACACGCAGAGTTTGAGATCGGGACACAACTGCTCTTTTTTATATAGAAATGTTCGAACGAAAACACAACACAAGATGCAACATTCTATCCTCCAATAATACGGCAGTACAGCAATTGGCCCACGTCCTCAATACTTATGTTGTTAACCACTAAAGTCTACTATACTGTATAATCGGCTGTTCTAATTAACATGCGTGAATTACAGAAATTGATTACGAGGTACTGACTGCAATCGCGTGCCTAAGCTAACCCCTGATACTACTAATTGCATTCAACATTATAGGCAACTGACAGTTTTACGGGTGACGCCCACTTATTAACTCAAACTATGTAAACTAAAAATATTAAACTGCGACTGTAACTCAAACTATGTAAACTAAAATTCAAAACTGCGACTGTTTTATGCATTCAGAGAAATAATTATACCGAGACACGACGGTAGTCAACTAGCTACCCATTATATCATTATCCTTATGCCTCAGTACACACCAGGGTACCTATAATAAGTCTGGTTGTAACGTTAAACAGCATAAAAATCTTCGCATTGTCAAAATACAATTTATACAAAAATACGGGATACTTCCATGGTATTTACAGGTTCAAGTTAAACCTCCTGCTGTCAATGACCAACAATTGGCAACAGGAATACAGTTCCCTGCGTAATTCAGCGAAATAATCAATAAATGGTCTGACAATGACAGCGAGAAAAACTGCGAGTATAAGGGCAAAGAATGTAGGAAATGAGATAATTGTTATGAGACTCCAATGACACTTTACTGGGCTTGTACGAAAAATGCGGTGGAGACTAAGCCTGCGGGCTAGACAATGGGCCATAATCACCATTATTGCCGGTGACTGACGAGACTTTAAATTAGCAAATTACAAGTGAATAAACAATTTAGGGCTTTCTTATCATTGCCATTGTTTTCCGCGTGAGTGTGATACTACATTTAAGCATTAAATAGAATTACGAAACCGACAATACCTGCAGGAGGAGAGTGAATTCTCTATGCAATAATTACACACGCAGAGTTTAAGATCGGGACACAACTGCTCTGCCCGTTCGCCCCAGACGATGTCGTACTACGGACAGAATAGAGAAGTGTCCGATCACACGCCCACAGACATATAAACTCATTTCCACTTGGAATCGCGTCGGTTAATATAATGATTCGGTTAATATCACTTATTCTCAAGTCCATTATTTTTCCTACTAAAATTGTTTCGTTTATGGTCAATAGTTATTATCAATTTTGCGCACAATAGTAAGTACTCTGCTTGGCAAAAGATTTTTTTCTCCATTATAATATCTACGTCCGTTATGTTATATTACCGCGCCAACGTGGGTGTTCATCCAACGACCAAACACGCAGCTAATTGTTTTCATTACCCCATGACGTCATCCGGCGCACTGGTAGATGTTTGTTACGTGAAAGTCATCTTGTAAAACTTCAAAGGTGTCAAAGTACAGTAAGTAGTAAGTAACGTTTGGATAATATGATGCTCATATAAAAGCGCGAAAGCACACACACACACACACATGCACACACATACACACACACACATATATATATATATATAAAACCAATTTATCATTGCAATGTTACACTTGGCAAAAATAATACTTTTCAAATTGTAGTCATGATTTGTATGATGATTATGTGTATGATGATGATGATGATGATGATGTTTATGATAATGATGATGTGTATGATGATGACGACGGCCACGGCGGCGACGACGACGACGACGGCGGCGACGACGACGGCGGCTATGGCGATGGCGAAGGCGATTGTAATCGTGGTGATGATGGGTGTGGTGACGATGATGATGGGTGTGATGACGATGATGATAGGTGAGATGACGATGATGATGGGTGTGATGACGATGATGATGGTGTGATGACGATGATGATGGGTGTGATGACGATGATGATGGGTGTGATGACGATGATGATAGGTGAGATAACGATGATGATGGGTGAGATGACGATGATGATGGGTGTGATGACGATGATGATGGGTGTGATAACGATGATGATGATGATGATCTACTAATGATAATAATGACAACGATAACGATAATGATTTCTACTTACTCGCGGCTACGCAGCTTTTGCAGCAAAGTCTCTTAATGAAGCGATGCCTACAGAAAAATTTTTGAAAGGTGGCACTTTTCACTATAGTTTCGCACTCAAAATACCATCCATCAAAATTAAGTTTGTTGTCCTGCGTCTCCTGACAAAGATCTGAAAAAGCACAGTTTTTTTGGGGGAACAGATTTTTTTATACTGCTCATATAATGTCTGATAAAGAAAATGATTGTTAGAGGGTGGAGATGGATGAAATGGAATTTGGAACGTTTGCTTAAGCGTTCACGACTAATAGAATAAAAAACTAAGTGCTGGAATCGTTCAAAAATAGATTTTATTGGACTCAAAAGCTTACTGACTTACGGTAAGTACGAAGACAATGTTTTAAAACAAGGGGACACCTATAAATATGTAACTATTTTTTTAGTCGTTGCGGTGAACTAATGCGATTACACCGCTTCAGGCCGGTCATGACGCACAAGAACCGATGTTGGAGAAAGGGACACTACGATGACTCCGGCACGTTCGGCGGACTCGACCCCAACACTCTATCCAAATTCGTTTTCGTGGTCATTCTGGTGTTGTATTAAGACTGAATATAAGTTATTAGAGACACGTACCATGACCCTCCAACCAAAAATTCACTACTTCAACAAAATAATTGATGACGTACCTGTGACACGAAAGGTGAGGATAACACCTTCTTGACTAAGATAATGAGTAGGACAATCTTTTGGTAGTGTATGAGTGTGAACAGCTGTAGCCCGTAGTCGAAAGGAGGCGAAAAGATGATGGTAGACGTGTGTAGGGTATACGTTGCAATTCATTAATCTTTGTAGTGGAAGGCGATGGTGTGGATCGTACTCGGTGTAGTGCAAATGAAAGCCCCCAATTATGATGATTATGATAATAATGATTATGAAGATAATGATGATTATGATTATTATTATGATTACAATGATTATTATTATGATTACAATGATTATCATTATGAATACAATGATTATTATTATGATTGCTATGAGTATTATTAGGATTATTATTTTATTATCATTGTGATTGTGATCGATGATTACGATTACGACTACGATTACGATTGCGATCGCTACCGCTACCACGACTGTTACCGCTAACGCTATCGCTATGGCTATGGCTATCGATATTGATATTATTGATATTATTGTTATTATTGTTATTATCGTTATTATCGTTATTATCGTTATTATCGTTATTATCGTTATTATCGTTATTATCGTTATTATCGTTATTATTGTTATCGTCGTTATTATCGTCATCATCGTTATTATCGTTATCTTCGTTATCGTCGTTATCGTCGTTATCATCGTTATCATCGTTATCATCGTTATCATTACCATTACTATCAATATCAATATCACTATCACTCTCACTATCATTATCATTATCATTATCATTATCATCATCATCATCATCATCATTAACATCATCATCATTATCATCATCATTATCATCATCATTATCATCATCATCGTCATAATCACCGTCATACTTATCGTCATCGTCATCATTATCGTCGTCGTCGTTATCGTCGTTATTGTCGTTACTATCGTTACTATCATTACGGTCATAACCGTCATTAACGTCATTACCGTCATTTCCGTCATTACCGTCATCACTATCATCACTATCATTACTATCACTATCACCATCATTATCACTATCACTGTCACTGTCACTATCACTATTAGTATTACTATAAATATTACTATTACTATTATTACTATTTTTATCATATTAATTATCATCATCATTATCATTATCTTTCATTTTTTTCTATCGTATTCATTTACTTTTTTTCGTTTTCATCTTTTCCTGTCCTTATTTTCTTTTTTTTTCACGTTCGGTCCCCCTCTTTTTGCGTTATTTTTTCTGTTTCTCCGTTTGTTTTTCTTCGTTATTCCATTCTTTAGTTTTTTCCTTCTTTTGGCTTTATTTTCTTCATATTTAGGTGGGTCGCCGGTCGGTCGTTGGTTGTCGTAAACCCTCTTTTCGCTTGATTCGTTGACGAAAATTTGATACCTCATAATCATTGAATATATTCATTGGCGAAAATTTAATACCATTTAATAATGAAATTCGTTTTAGGTCTCTTAGCTTACTTTTCAGTGAATTAACTCGTAGTTCAAGAACATCATAAGACAGCATGGGTTATAACAATGTATTGACTTAAATAAACATAAACCACTACGCTACTAAACGTTAATCGTGGTATACTCAAATTTAAACGAATGATATCCTATATATCACGTGACACTAACTAAATAATGTTATTTTTGTGTCTTTTCTTGTTACGAACGTGTTTTTCTGGTGTAAAAACTAACAAAAAACAATATATTTATTTATAGATTTCGACTAATTAGTCTACAGCATCTAGTACTGTCCATCCTGCAGACTTCTGTGCGCTATATTTATCCTTCGGTGGCACTAAGACTGACACCTGCGTACTGCATTAGTCATACTAAACATTCTGGATCTTTACAGACTTAAAAATCAATCCAAACCTTTTCACTAGGTCATGAAATCAGTCATTTCTACATCGTCTTTAAATTCTACTCACAACGTATAGCGTTCGAGAGCGACGCGACTATGAGAATAGTCGTAATTCCACACTTGGCAAACATCTCAGGACGTCTCGTTTTTCCTGCGTAAACAACCAGCATTTGTTGAACGATGCGCAATTCACCCATTGATACAATACAAAATGAATATCAAGTTAAGAGATATAGACTGTAGGAATATAAAGAAATAACAAAAAAAATATTGATAATTTATTTAGCTGCCAACTACAGCCGATTCTTGTAACTACGCTACCGCCCTCTTTCGACGGACTCGATTTCGGAAGTTTTTTATGGCTTAAAAAACTACAGCTTCCCCTGTTAACGGCAGCATACGACCTCACCACAGTAATTCAAATGCGAAAAACTGCGTTTACACGACGTCTTTCAGCAATCGATATTAAAAACAATAAATATACTTTTCATTTGGCATAAGGAAAAGTTAGATACCTTATAATTCACTGTCCTCTTTGCGTAAATGTCACACTTCAGTAATATCTTTAGCATCTATTCGTGCATTTTATCAGTTTATTATGCCCATAAATTCACGATAATATAGATGTTATGTAGTATTCTAATAACAATAAATATTTCCATAAATTGGTCATTTTTAAGTAAAATGGAAGGCTTCCGAAGTTTTTTTGGCTGC
This sequence comes from Epimenia babai, assembly GCA_011762755.2. Classification (NCBI taxonomy): domain Eukaryota; kingdom Metazoa; phylum Mollusca; class Solenogastres; order Cavibelonia; family Epimeniidae; genus Epimenia; species Epimenia babai. The sequence goes on along the minus strand of WURV02157272.1, from coordinate 5,408 downwards.
TTTTTTGTGCGCAAATATGTTCAAAGAGGATTAAATGTTCGTGAAAATGTTCTTTAATGTCAGAATTTCGGATAATCGCCAGTGGTATTCAGGACGGTTAGAACCTTTCTTCTCTTCCGAAAGTTAGCCATCGGTACCATACGCCATTCCTCGTGTAGTCGCGCTTCTAATTTACCAACCATATCCCAGACGTGCTCAATGTGATTGTCATAGGGACGTCTTGCTGTCCAGGGTAAACTGGTGATGGCGTTGTATTAAAGATTTTTCTTAGAGATCTTTTCGTGTCAATGTTTTAGAAAATACCTCTAAGTCATTACAATGTCCATTGTCACGGCGGAAAGACCGAGGCTTGGCAGTTTGTTGTACGCCGTTATTCTAGACAGTGGCTAGTATATTAAAAAGGGCCGAGTTTACATAAATGAAATCATACCATACGCAGAATATAATTGTATGACTTAATGAAAATGAAAGTGAATTGGCACCGGTCTTATAATGTAGAAGTCAGTACCGGTGTATCAAATGTATCAAACAAGATAGATTACGGGTGACTAAATTTCTATGTAACACAATAGTTTATATAAAGACATCTCAGATCATAGTTAAGATAAATGAATTTCACACAGTTGAGATTAACACACTGCAGTCAATTCCAACCTCATTCTAATATCCACACACCTGGTATAGGGCGTAGCTACACCCCGTCTACCCCACCCAATGCGTCATTGTCTGCACAGCCGTTTCATACAACACCGGCATTCCCAGCTACAGGTCCTACATCGCAGCTTATTATATATGTTTACTTTCTCATTTTCCCTAACGATATCAAGCATCTTTGTAACAGACCATTGATATGTGGCGTCCATCCCGTATTTTTGAGAAATGTAACACCCAGGAATCTATGTTTGTCAATTACCCCAATGACTATCCCTGACATAAATAAATCGGGCGTAATAATCTGTGGCGCATTAATAAAACATAGATATTTTGTTTTGGTAAGATTGAATTGATTCAACTATATCGGTGCCCATGCATCCAGATTTAAGAGATCGATGTTTATTTCATGTTCAGCGCATAAATGTGTCAGTGGCTGTAATAAAAGGCAAGTATCGTCGGCGAGCATAAGAACTTCAGAATGACGGATATAGGAATGCATATCATTGACTTACGTATTTCAGAAAAAAAGTGGACCCAAGACAGACCCCGTGGACCATCGACAGGAATTTGCTCGATATCGGAATTTGCTCGATATCGGAAGATGTATTATTTATGCATACCTTTTGTGATTTTCCTGACAAATTGTGCTCTAGCTAATTAGTCTCCCAACCATTCCGTTGTTATATTATTTATGTATAAGACGACGATGCCGCACTAGGGCAGGTGGCATAGTGGTTAGAGCGTTTGACCTAAGTCCAGGTGTCTCTGGTTCAAATCCCGCTTTGATCAGTATACTAACTGTGGCGTTTTTCGGGGCGAAAACGCCCTAAACTCCATTGCCTCTGGGAGTCTGCGTAGCCCTTGCAGTGTGGTTCTTTCGGGTCTTTTTCCCTCTGACGTTTGCTGCGCTTCAGATGCTCTCTCTGTCGGTTACCTCCCCGCTCTGTCGTGAACTCATTGTAAATATACATGAACCTGTCATAGACTTAGCGTTGTGTGCGACATATGTAGTTCATATGTGCACATTTAGAACCCGTGGCGTGAATGGAAAAAGGTCATTTGTCTGCCCAGACTCGGTGGGTTTTTAACGCTTGTTATTTTTCCCCAACTCCTTATAAGTGAGGCTAATCAGATTGTCGTGTCAACCATGTTAATAGGCTAGCTTTGTAAAAGGGCCCAGGATGGCCTATCACAACGATTACTTAGGTAGTCAGCCTATAAATATATACATACATACGATGCCACATTCGATCAAAAGCTTTGCTTACATCACAAAACACCGCAGCGCTTGAGTGAAGGTAGTCAAATCTTCAACAGATTTTACGGCATAATTCCATATGTTGGAGTTCAGCGTTATAGCCACCTCTCAATCCTGACTAGTACGGAAATAGACGCGTTTGTTATCCATAAGATAATTAAAAATAACTATCCTGTCCATAACTTTCCCAACACGACTCATTTAAATAGGTCGATAATCATTTGAATCCGATTACCCATGCACGCAGCATAGATATCCACGCAGACGATATACATACCCACGCACAGGACGTAAATACGCCCACAACATAAATACCCACGCCCACGGAATGAATACCCACGAGCACGATATGCTTTCTTACGCGCACAACATAAATACCCACGTGGACGGCATAACTACCCTCGCACAAAACATAAGTACCAACGCACGCGACATAAATACCCACAAACAACACGTGAAGACCCAAGCCCGAACGACACAGTTTTTGTTGATCATCGCGAAAGCGGAGTTAATACTGCAGCTAGAAAAAAAAACATATGCACTATGGCTTTGGGCAGATCGTTATAATCAAGATGGTTTTACACTAGAAATCTTCTATTTGAGACAAGGACTTCACACATGCGTCTTTTTTGTTCTGTTCAAAAACGTTAATAATAAATACGAACATGGTGTGTCCACGCCCCCGTAATTTCCCCATTTCTCCACGCCATCTTAAGTTCAGCATATGATGATCCCAATATGTTAGATCCTCACTAATGTGCTCACATCCACCTTTCTCCCTCAATTGGTGTTTGACATCGCCCTAGTTCTCATACGGCATGCTGTGAAATTACGAATGAACCGATTTCCGCTTCGCTCCTTCACTACACCCAGGGAATTGCATCGGTCAATGTTAGCCTTGGTGAGAGCTTTGCCCAGTTTCTGGTTAAAAAAACTAAGGGCGACATAGATCAAAGCGGGGTTATAATTTCTCGCGTCGTTCACAATCGCATTATCGTTTCTAACACTTCATTGGCGGCCATATTGCCGGTCACTGTTTTTGTATTAAGTCATTGCTTTTTGTGTCCGTTTCCTCTTCTTGTTTTTTCAGCAAATCCATTCCTTCCTCTTTCTCAGAGAGCTGCTTTTCCAAATTGACGTTCCTAGAATCCTGTTGCAAATTCTGTAAAGGTTGCGTACATTTGTTCATTTTACTATTCACAATATTACGGACTACAGGCTCCAAAGCACAGACGAATATCGGTAAAATATTCCTCAACTCTAAACTCCATAAACCGGGATTTTCCGGCGATTCAGTTCCTGCAGGAATAATGACAGGCATATCACTACAGAGTGGCATCAACACGTCATCAAGTTCGAGTGGCAATACTGATGGCTTATACGTCTGACGTGGCTCGTTTCGTCGACTTGCTTGCGGGTATTGCTATATTTGGATCAGTAATATAAAGCTCAAAGGCTTTATCAATCGACGATTGGGCATGTGGATAATCCATAGTTGCGTTGCAATGAGCGTCAAAATTTGCAATTAGTTCGTGAAACTGAATTAAAAATGCTAATAACAATTTTCTATCACACTCTTATTAATTGATTAAGTAATATAAATCGTGCATTAACACAGTTGTACCACTGTCGTTATAATATAGCGTTATACTATATGACTTGATTTAACAACAATACGGGTAGTGGACTTGGTTTGAATGGTTATACTTTCCACAGATCGCAAGCCAAGCAGACGCTATCAACACAATAGTCGTTAAATTTTGAAGGACAACGCGTCTACTGTCAGACTAAAAAAATCAGTTAATACCTTGGGAATATATTAAATGAGTTCTGAAGAATATTTATCCTACTGTCCAAAATGATCAGAATTCACATATATTTTCCGCATTATAAAATTTTTAGCGAACTTCGTCGCCATTTTGATCGGAAGTTTGGTGACCGTGATTTTGCAGTCGCTTCACGCATCCTGTTTAATTCTCATTCATCACATATTAGACAATGTACAGAGCTAAGTCAATTGCTAAGTTTACAGTGACTGGCTTGTGGCATCTTTTACCATGTTTCATCCTTTGGTCGTGGGATAGTTTTACTTGGGTTACTTTATAATGCAATGCTACGTAATATTCTTATGTGTTGTATTTTTCGTGTGATACTTAACAGTTTTGCTGTGTGATTTTATGTCTGAAAGTGTGCCACTATCCGATTTGTGTTGTTATATTTGCATTTATACTTCTATTATAAGTGATCTTTTACATGTCATTTATTTTCAACTCGTTTATTACCCAGTTCGATTTTGAACTGTATTTCTCGTATTTCTAGCTAATCATAGTAACCGTAAATTTGAAATGTGTCTTTGATAGCCATGTGTTGAAAGCGCACTAGAAGTTAAGAACATTCCATTTCATTGTTCGGCAGAAATTCGAAAACAGAAAACAGTACGAGATCTGAGAAGTCTTTCATTGTCATCGAAAAATTACTTTTCCCTGCATCTTTGGCGAGATTCAAACCCACGACCTCCAGATAAGTGGTCTAGATCTCTACCACCTGAGCTACAGGGGCAAGCTTTCCTCCTTAGTGAATTCACTTATTTGATGCCGTTTTGAAGAACCATCGATATTGAAAGTCCCTATATTGTGTCAGCGATATACACAAGTATCTCTAACAAGCATGCTGGACCGTAACTTGGCTGATTTTTGCGGTGTTTTCTTTTTTTACGTGATGATAACGTGGGTACCCAACGCTGTTCTCTGAGTGTTGGAAGGAAATAAATTTTTTTCTAGTATCTTTGTTGATACAGAAGTGACCGATAAGAAATTTGTCTAGCACTGTTTTTAGCAGTGAGTGTCGTGGGAAAATTAAAGTTTTAATAATTAGTAGATTATATTATTGTGATCAATAATAATATTCTAGCCTGGTGATTACATTAACTGAACTTTTGACCAGACATGACTAACATTGGTCATTCATTACACAATTCATTGTATCCTTCGGTGTCGCGGCGTATTTCAGTCATTCGATCATTTGCTAGAGATTTGTTCATTGATAATTATTGCGGTTAGGTCAGCATTGTCTTCAGTTAAGGATAATGGTTTACGCGATAATGTGTTAAAATATACATACTTTTACCATGACAGTGTGCAGCTGTGTAATTTCCGACGTTCAGTAATGGTGTCAATGGTTTATGATCACTTATTTACGTATACATGGGCAGTCCGTATAGGCGTTTATCACCTACTGCAAAGAATCATAAATCTGAGCCGTGTGTTCGCCGTAGTATGCAAGTATTTGTGATTTGCCTACCAGTGTCTTTAAGTCGGTAAAAAATTGCTTTATCCTGCCTACGTTAAATGCCAACATTATAAAATGGGTAATAGACTTACTAGAATTGTCATTGCTCCGTGATAGACATGATATATTTCCCTTAATAAAAACTTGGTGTTATATATATATATATATATATATATATATATATATATATTAAAACACTACTGAAATA
>WURV02157261.1:0-16258 GCA_011762755.2 Epimenia babai | reverse complement strand
GCAGAGGGCGCACATGTTACCTCACTGTACATAATTATCACATAGCACACATTGAGCAGAGGGCGCACATGTTACCTTGTTACCTCACTGTACATAATTATCACATAGCCCACATATTTTAGTGAAAATTCTGAAATATATAAACCACGAGACCCTGTTGTGCTTGTGTGTTACAAAAAAAATTCTGGAAGCGGGTCTGTTAATAATCACTTAAATGTCTATGTGTCTTAGTCAGGGGCCCTTTCTGTAGTGCTAAGGGACATTGATAAATGTACCTGGTGGTCGATCCCTCTGTCATGGTGGATGATAAAATTGACATGCTTAACCCATAGCACTCTGTTGTCACTGAAATGTATTGCTATAGTAATGTGGTGTAAATAGTACAGATGTCAGTGTGGTAAGGGTTAATAAAATGCTCATAAAAAGTGTCACATTTATCCGGATTTGTAGCTAAAAACAAGGTTTGTAAATATTACCTCAAGATGTGACTCAGACTGCATACTTCTTCACCACTATGCAATTTCAGGCCAGTCTAAATTGCTGGACACGGCAAGGTCAAGTGGCGAGATCCTCGCTCAACCTGATCAGAAGGCAACCACGACGTTAAAAGGAAGCATGGGCGAGCGAATCACAGCCGCTCTAAATAAGGTCGACGAGAAGAAGAAAAAGCGCTCTCTACGAAAAAACGAGGTTTTACACATTGTCGCCCTACATAGTTTTCTCTTGTCATTCAATACTGTCAGACGCAATAACCAGTCATTTGGAGGTCAGCGCTTCAAGCTTCATCAGATACAAGACTCTTCTTTCTGTATTTCTCTCTTGTTATTCGTGAACGACTATAATTACCTCCCATTGATGTGAATATTTTTACATGGAACTATGAGTGAGTAAAAGTAGTTTAGTATTAACGGGTCTCTGTAGGTTTTAAGAAAAAAACACTTATTTTACTTTTAGTGGGACGAGTTGTATAAAAGCGAACCAGACGACAACTGGGAAGATCCAGCGGATGTGGCAGCCATCAAAGAAGCGCAAGAAAACATGGGTGACTATAAACTGAAGACAGCAGACGACTATGTCGTGCCTGATCATCTCAGAATGAATGTAGACAAAGCAAAGAATCGGTTGATGGAACTCAAAGAACAGGTATCGCTCTTAAGTACCTTATGGGCATCAATCGATTTGGTACTTATTTTGGCTTATTAAATTATCTCCCCTTCGGTTATCGTGAATATTTTCTTGACAATGCATTTCAACTGAATGGCTATCTTCAAACTGTGTTCTTTGCCTTTTTGCAAGGTTTTTACATAGTGAATTCACCTTATTAGTCCACCATTTGTTGGTCAGCTCATCTAAAAATTACATTTTCCCTTTCTGATCTTGATTGGAACCATGGACTTAAGAAAGCAAGATCGTAGCCTAACTATTTAACACAAGCGAGGGCAATAGTCAGTCATCATAATCTACTTCAGAATTAACCACAAGAAGCAATAATTAAATTCAGAAATACAAAATGTGATACATCAAACTATCATTCCAGCTAGGCCCGTTTTAGTTTAGGCTTGTTTAGGGTTAGGGCCATATATGATATCGAATTCATCAAAATTTTATTATTAATAGTAGACAGCGAAGTAGAAATTAGTGGTTTAAACTTTTCATGTCACTAATGACTTCTGAAGTGTTTAGGTTTCTGTTACTATAGACTACAGGTTCATTATTGATTTAAACTTTTCGTTTCAAGAAGTGTTTATGTTTCTGTTATTATTGACTACAGGTTCGTTATCGGTTCTAACTGTTCTTGTCAATAATGATATTTGAAGTGTTTATTTTAATATTGCTTCTAGGTTCATAACCACAAATATCAATTCAATGCCAAAATTTTGGCATTACGTGATGACAAGATTCATATTATCGATGAGATAAGGGAACTTGTTCGTGAACTGAAGAAGATCCAGGCTCGCCTCGGGGCATCTCTCTCGAAACCAATCCCTGATGTTCCAGAGATGCAGCCGGAAGAAGTGCCAGAAAGGTGCGATTATGTGCTTCTCACAGGGGTGTATGGGTGGAGATGGTGTTCTTGAGCGTGTGATTATGTGCGTGTCACAGGGGTGTATGGGTGGAGATGGTGTTCTTGAGTGTGTGATTATGTGCGTGTCACAGGGGTGTATGTGTGGAGATGGTGTTCTTGAGTGTGTGGTTATGTGCGTCTCACAGGGGCATATCTGTGGAGATGGTGTTCTTGAGCGTGCGATTATGTGCGTCTCACAGGGGCGTATCTGTGGAGATGGTGTTCTTGAACGTGCTGATGTGGTGTTGGGTCATGGGGTAAGTCCATGTGGAGTTTTGGTGCTTTTATGTGGAGATAAGTGGCCCGGGAGTGTTGATATGGATGTACGGGGTCATGGGGTGAGTCCATGTGGAGGTGTGTACTGAAATTTATTTTATTAAAGTTTATTTATTCGGCTAGAAGGCAAACACACTTTGCACAAATAAAAAATCTGAATAGTCTAAACGCGTAATGTTAATCATTATATAGAAATACAGGACTAGCCCTACTTCTCTACAGCTATCTTCATGTACAGTATATGCATTTTGGAGAGCAGTCTTAGATAATACAATAGAAATATCAATAAACAAATATACAATTGTTGGCATGTCACGTGGATTCGAGATAAAAAGTTAGTAAAAGTGAAACTCTACAATTTCTGAGGTCAACGCGTGAATACAACTTGTCGCTTGTCTTTGGGTTGTGCAAACTCACAGATATTTGTGTGTGGGGTCGATGTGGAGATGTGAGGCCTGTGGTCTTGTTTCTGAAAAGATGCTGGGCTGTCTACATGTATTATTATGCGTGAGAGTGTGGTTGTGTGAGTATTTAAGGGTCAGCTGTTTTGAGATGGCGGCTTTATAATAATACAATGACTCGTAACAAGACCAAAAGGTTCAGTTTACCAATTTACTCAATCAAGAATGTGCTACCATCTGCCACTACCCACAGAGCTTACCCCCACATTGTATTTTTAATGATATATATAAAAATAGTCTTCAATGCACATTATTGTTTATACAAGCTTCATCTGTCTGCACAGGAAGTTGGAATACACGAGAGATGACCTCATCAAGTTCAAGAAGGATGTGGAATTGAAAGCGAAGGCTGAACAGACTGCAGTATCTGGTGGAACAGGGTTTGGTTTCTCAGCACCCACACAGAAGGTCTGTGTAACATAGACATTAATAGAACCAACGTCTCCTCTAGGGCTATGATTCTTCTAATAGCACTTATTATTTAATGAACTGAACTAAAGTTTTGTTCATCACCTTGTGTCACAATATGTTTTAATATTCACTTTAATTTTGCTTTTTGCTTCTTATCAGTCTTTAATAATACAGTGATATGGGTTGTTGTGCTCACTGTATTCCGTAATTTCTAAAAAATTGTCACTTGTATCTTTAACTTTTATTTTATTCCTTAGTTGTATGTAATTTGGATTTTCGGTCACATCAGGTCACATTTGGGTAGAAGTAAATTTTGAGGAGTTTGCTCGCACTATTAATGGAGTTGCCTTCTCCAATAACTTGTATACTGGGAATGGGCAAGGTCCAAAAACGGCTTTAAAATGCGATATATAAATGTCTTAATTTGTTCCATTTTAAAGTCTGTTTGACAGCTGCATATATATAAGTGATTTCAATTGAACATATTTGTTTTTACATCGTGAGAGTAGTACAGACAGGAAAATTTTGCATTATCCAGGCATTCATGCCCCATTATGGTTACCTACGCCATTCACATTTCATCCAATGATTCGGCAGATATCCTTACTCCGCGCAAAATCTCCACGATCGATTAAAGAAGAAAAGGCATTGAGTCGGGTTATCTCCCTGGAAAGTGTGGATGTGAGCAAAATGTCTCCGCTAGAACATCGCATTCACGAAGCTGAACTAATCAAGTCAGTTACTCTTGGTACATTTAGTCATATTCTTTTCAGGCAGTAGTCGTGAGTTCTATGGTGTTTCAGAAAACTATACCGAAAATGACATCTGGTAAATGGAAAATAATCTTACATATGGTAAAAATGGCTGCTAAGAAAGCTGTCATTCTCTCGTGCCACACGTTGATTTTTAGTGATAATTTATGACACTGGTATAAAATTATGGCATTTCACTTAGCATTTCATGATTATGTTACCAAATTTTATTTATTTAGCTACATTACATCCAACTATGTGTAGCAAATGAAACGTATGCGATGATAACGTTAACAAATGTGTTTTTTCTCTGGAAATGGAAATAAGTGCCTTCGATGATATCATATTTTCTTAGCAAAATAATTACTAAATTAATTTATTTTAGCCAGTATATTTTAAGGGTTATTTATGTTTTTGAAATGACACACTGCGTCTGTATGACAGATTGCGCTATGCTCAGGACAACATCATCAAAAGGATTTCAGAAATCGTCGCTAAATTCGACATTGAACTTCGCTTACTGCGACACGAGAAGTTTAGGATGGACATCGTCTTGAAGAATGCCGATCTCAGGTATTTACGTGGGTCAATCAAGTTATTTAGCTCAATTCATCTAGGTCAACGTCTTTTTATACGTTGGCCAACTCGTTGATCTAGGTCACCTAATTCAGTCTTCTATTCTTTCACTTATTCATCATTACTCCCTCCATTTATTCATTCCTTCATCGGCAGAACTTTTTAATTCACAGACACGTCACTCTCTTCGAAGAACTCATGCTTCTTCGAGAATTTGAGAAGAGCGAGAACGTTCTTGCCGAGAAGGTGGAGCAGAAAGAGAATGAAAAGCTGGACATGCAGAACAAGGTTATCTACATTTTCAGCAAAAGTTCTATTTTGTGTGATTTTCAATTAATCGATTTATTTATTAATAAAGACTATTCCGTTTTCTGTAGATAGCTGAGGACAACTGTTTCTAAATGATTAGAAAACTGTACAACTACAGAAACTAGTACACAAGTAATGGCTACCCGGCATCTTACAAACAGACGCTTAGAACCTGCAATATGCTATACTACACACCATAGAACTATATCTAGTACATAATGTTCAGAAAATTAGTGCTTCAATAAAGCAGATTTGCTAAAGTAAATATTCCTTATTGAATAAATGCTTTACTTGATTTTATCGTCTTTGTCCAACAGCCCTATTTATTTGAACAAGTGATCTTTACATTTTGATTGGTGCTCAAGAAATTTCTAGAGATGTGTGCTTTTTGTATAATTTTTGAAGATTTTTTTACCTCTAGATTATTTTGGTCTGCAACTGTTTAGTGTCGCGTTTAGTGTTTAAAGAGTCATTATAGGTATGACTTGAATTCGATTGGATATCATTAGCGCGCCAATTTTGCAGAAGAAAAAGCAATCATTAAATTGAATTTACTCTCTGTGATGAGCCCCCTGTAACATCTAATTTAACATTAACATCTGTTGTAGTGCTATTTATGTAGATAAATGCTCCTATCACATTTTCTTGTAGATGTTTCAGAGATCTAAGGGTTGATTAGAAGTAACTGTCATTGGTGATAGACATGGATGCTTATGCATATCTATGTACAAATAGATTAGATTTACCCATTGGCTGAGCCTGTCACAAAGCTATCCTAGACTATGATTATCACGATGTCGCTATGCAGGTTTCATCTTCTGTTGATGCAAGATTCCCAGTCCAACTTCGAACTAAGGCGTCTAGAACCTACACTAACTATTATGATATACCATTACATCCCGTGACACTGCAATACATCCCAATTCTCCCTGTCAGGTGGCTGAATGTAAAATGAAGATCGACAGCAAGAAAAAGGAAATCGACAAAATTGTCGGGGATGAAAAAGCGCACAATAAAAAATTCCTCGATTCGCTCGGAGAAAATAACAAGTTTGCTGAATATCTCACGAAGGTCTTCAAGAAGCGGATCAAACGGGCGAAGAAAAAAAGTGCCGATGAAGGTAGGCTTGTATGAAATTCTGGTGGTGAAAAAGGTACTTATAAACTTATATAATAGAGGTACAGACGAGATGCACAAATAGACATAAATCAATGTGATTACAGGTAAGTTAGTTAGTTAGAAATATAGGTTATTCACTAAGGTAATCACTGTGTAGGCTGTTGCTGCCCGTTTACAATGCTAACCTCTGTGGTTAACACGACAGATGGATAATAGTTAGTTATAATTGGTCGGGGGAAACACTGTAGTGAAAACTCACCGATTCCGGGCAGACAGTTGACCATCGTCCACTCACGCCACCAGCTCCAATAGCCGATAGTCAGTCTTCATAAGTTGCACACTCCGTTAAGTCTTTCATGTACGTATATAGTTGATGAGTATTCACGATAAGATGACGAGTTAGTGGAGAGGTAAGCTTCATGAAGACCATCCTGAGAACTTCTGAAAAACAGAGGCAAGAAGCCTATACATAAAGAGACTGCAATGGGTACCCACACTCCCATAGAGGGACAGGGTTTAAGGCGCTTTCTGTCCAAAAAACGCCGCCCATAGTATACTGGCTAGAGTGGGAATTGAACCGAGGTCTGGATTGAAGTCAAATGCTCTAACCACTACGCAAACTGCCCCTTTTATAATTAAAGTTACGAATAAACCTATATAATCATGGATACAAATACATGCTTGATCACAGATACAAATACACGCTTGATCACAGATACAAATACACGCTTGATCACAGATACAAATACATGCTTGATGACAGATACAAATACAGGCTAGATCACAGATACAAATACAGGCTAGATCACAGATACAAATACATGCTTGATCACAGATACAAATACACGCTTGATCACAGATACAAATAAACATACGATTAAAGATGCTGATAAACCTATTTCAATATGGATACAAATACACCCATAATCACAGATTGTAACAAACATACAATTCCAGATACTATTACATTATTTCAACATGGATACAAATACATGCTTAATCACAGAATCTAATTAATACACAAAGACGGAAACTGATTCACCAGTTTTCAAACTCTTACATAATGACATATACAGTAAAACAAACTGATTTTTTTTGCTAAATTTGTTTATAGCTGAAAAATTAGATTTTATTCTGCTCTATTTGTCAATACAAATTATAACTTATAAATTGATAATTTCTGTGATTTTTTTTAGATTCAGATGAAGACTCTGATGATGAAAGCGATGATGACAGTGACCTTGACGAATCAGACGAAGAATCAGAAGAAGAGGGTGTTGGGTATGACCTTGATGTATGCCCATCTGGATGTGATCAGGTTTGTGATTGATTGGACATTTCTGACTCTTCAGTATAACACCTACATATAATGAGTATTCTGATTGGATATTTTCTGATCTTCGTTATAACCACGTGTTACCACTATTCTGGTTCAAAATTTTAGGCCTTTCCATTTTTTGATTGGTCATTTTTAAGCCATCATTTATAATAATAAATTACGTATTAGGGGTATGTGGTTGAAAAATTCAGGGTGTCTAAAATAAAACTCTCAGTTCGTAGAGCACCACACCGGTTATCTAGGGGTCTTGGATTTGAGTCCCATCAGGGGTAAAGGTTTTTCCTGTGCATTTCTCTCCAGCTATTTATAGAACCACATTGGCTATCCTAATTGCCATCTAAAATAAAACTTGTGATGGATATTTTTAATTAAACATTTTATACATTTTCATGATAACATCTACATGTTATAGCCACTCAAACTGGACATTGCAGGCTCTTTATGATAACACGTGCGTGTTACGAGAATTCCGTTTGGACATTGAAGAAAAGCTCACCGAAGAGAAGAAAGTTCTCGATGCCCTGCGCAAAGAAACAGAAGGTCTACAGAAGAAGACGAAAGTCATCGACGCTGCATTACAGGCTGCAGAGAACAATCTGGAAGCTTTCCAGGTCATGTCTTATATGTTAATCATTGCATAGTATGAGAAGACGTATTAGTTTTATAAAGTAAGAAAACAATGCCATGGTAACACCTGTTGATACAATTGGATTTATTCATAAACAAGTTTTCGCATCAAAATAATATGAATTTCATTTGCTTGCATATTTCATTGATGCAAAAGCACGTTTGCGAATAAATTCAATTAGTCTCAACAGATGTTACCCTCGCATTTTTTCTTACATTTTTGGAAATAAGGTTGTTTCCTGTGCCCTCGGCACTCTCTTGACATTTTCTCATGGACATTTCATAGTTGCTAATCATTCTATCTTATATTTTAGAATTTGGAAAATAACTTTTTAATAGTCAAAGATTGACGATAGCTTCTTTCATGTATACTATTAAATATTGATAATATTGATCACAAGCTTTCTTATAAATTTTATGTTTCTCTAGGTGAGGGCAGCTGTTCATTAAACCTGGATAAAGTCGAGCTCGCTCTGTGTTTATTCTATAACTCGTGATCAATAAAATATGTAGGTCTACATCAAAGCTGTTACTGCATGCCGACCCACTGATTTGTGTTTTTAAAGTCCTAATGATTTCCTACCCATTGTACGGACATGCTAAATATGTCAAATGTTGATGGCAAAGTCTCATCTAACCCCAAATTATTTTAGAAAACGTCAAACTGATACATCTCTCATTACTTATAACAACAAATGTAATCTGCTTGACATTTTTTTGAATATCCATCAACTCTAATACAGCCGCAATAGCTAAAGTTACATGTATTTACCACTATCATACTTGTGTCTAGCTGCACATGGGTTAAAATTTTTGTTCTTCTTATCTTAACATTGGACATATGTTCAACAGACAAACACGTTTGTTCTCTCTGCCATATTGAGAATATTAAAGATTGTAACATTCATTGTCACAAATTATGTGTGATAGTTGTACACTGCCTTGATATTGACATCTTATTTTTATGATAGGCTCAGATAAAATACTTCACTGATATTCGTATTAGATTATACAGGTGTACCTCTTACATCATATGCAACAATTGAATTACTATTGGTCACAATACACCGTAATGATATCAGTTCTTTTAAGTTCTTTCACGACATCTTATCCATTATGTTTTACATACGATATGTAATATAATGTCAAGGTCAGTCTGTTTCTCACTACGTAGGTCCAATATATCTCAATAATGACCTGGATCGGAGATAAATTGTATATGCTCCCTAAAAGAAAAATTTTTTATTACACCACTTTTTGGTTCCTAACCAACAGCAATTTTGGGATGAGTTTCTGTGTCTGGCAATAGTTTCAAGTGGCATTCTACAGTAAAGTGTGACATGTATATACAGCACTTTAAAGCTTGCAAGGCAGGAAGGCAGCTCTTTAACTGGCATCAGCAGGCGCCTCACAAATTTAATGTCTCTGTATTCTCTCCAATTATATGAATACAACAGACAGCTTATAACATTCCTTTTTGACCTTACTTCAGGTCACCTTGCTGTCTATGACAGCTGTCTAGGTAGATACAATCATGTATATCAAATTTGTTAGATCTTGTAATCAAATACTTGCAACAAGTATGACTAAACTGCTTTTAAATTGGTCGAACTATAAAATAAACAGAGTAACAACACGGTCAAAACTGTGATTTGTGAAAAATTAAAATAAAAACACATTACAGAGTTATACATAGTCAATGAAAAACAGAAATACAGTCATAATTTATAAAAATATGTTATATATTAATTAGAATGATATTACTTATTAGTATAAGATAAAACATCTAATCGATATTCAAACAGAAGCAGTCAGGCATAGTGATAATTAATTTATGTTTAAAAGTATTTTTGTGATATTTGTCTTCAAGTTGTAGTAATGTGATGTTTTCCATTTTCTGTATGTATTTGTCAATAGGAATTTCAATAAAGCTATGTATACTGTCTCTTCAATATTTTCAACACCAAATAACTTTTATTCCTGCCCAGTGCATACTGAACAACTCTTTTCAAGACAGTATTGAGATGGTTGAAGAACATTTCATTTCAATAAAAAATTTTCTGTTTAGTTAGAGAAGCAACGCAAACTGAACGAGCTGGACGTCGTGGTGACGCTGCACCTTCACCAGATCCAGTACGTGCAAAACGGTTGCCTACCCCAGGATCTGTCGCCTACACTCGTGTTTGAGGCACCAGGCATCGTTCATCTGCAGCAGCGCATCAAAGAACTGGAACACGAGAAAACGGAGCAAAGAAAGCAGATGAAGTAGGTGAAATTTGTATTTTGTGTTTATCCTTCCATTCTATCCACAGTAACATGGTGCTGATGACGATGCACATTCAGATATGTGTTAAAGCGCTGAATTTCCTTGCGATTTCAGAGCGGCGAGTCGAAACAAGAAACAGCTCGAGGTCGACAAGAAACTGATGCAGCAACGAGTGACAGCGATGGAGGAGGAGTGTAACACAATGATGAAGGCCAAGTTCGGCTGCATCGTGGACATGGAGAAGTTAGAAACGATTACCGTGAACCGGACGATTGAGGAACTCAAGGAGAAGCTGAGAGTGCTTGAGCTGAACTGTTCGGCTGAATTACATGCCTGGGATGTGCGTACCTTAACAATACAGTTTACTCTGGATGGGAACATTCTATCAACAGGGAAGGATTGTTATAGAAATAGGACCCTGAGAGTTTCCTCGGATTGAGGAACTCAAGGAGAAGCTGAGAGTGCTTGAACTAAACTGTTCAGCTGAATTACATGCCTGGGACATGTGTACCTTGACAATACAGTTCACTGATGGGAACATCTTATCAACAAGGAAAGATTGTTACAGAAATGGGATTCTGAGAGTTTCCTCGGATTGAGGAACTAAAGGAGATGAGTACCTTAACAATACAGTTCACTGATGGGAACATTCTATCAACAGGGAAGGATTGTTACAGAAATGGGATTCCGAGAGTTTCCGCGGATTGAGGAACTAAAGGAGATGCGTACCTTAACAATACAGTTCACTCTTGATGGGAACATTCTATCAACAGGGAAGGATTGTTATAGAAATGGGACTCTGAGAGTTTATGCTATAACAGGATTAAATTTCATACCAATGGCTGTTCATAGTTATGGATTTTTCTGTTTGACCACCACTGGACTTCCAGAGCATCATTTTGTTTCATGTAGTTATTCAATCTAGGGGCTTTAGGTAGCATATTAAGAAAAATATACATTGCATTTTTGAGAGATACTGGCTGCATATTCTCTCTAGAAAGTTCTAGATTGAGAGTAATAATTCACCAATTCATATGCGAAGAGATATATAAAAACTCTCACATTTCCGATATAAATCCATCATGAATTTCCAGGAAAAGATAAATGACAAGAAGGTGCAGATTGCTAGTCGCGTTAGAGACAACACTGAGCGAATCAAGCAGCTCACAATGTTGTTGGAAGAGAAGAGGTCGCTGGAGATATCCCTTGATGGGCGACAGAAAGTTCTGGTACGATATATGACAGTTATGTTTTTATGGTCATATTCCCTATAAAGATCATTTCTAATATTTATTGATTCATGCATTATGTGTGTTTGTTGTCACTAAGTAAATCACTGTAATTTTTGACAGTTAAGGTAACCCAAATTTCAGGGGGTTTTTTTCATGTTTTTGTTTACTATAAAAGTCAAAATTTTTGCAGTCTTCTGTCATATGCCATATATTATGGTCTATGGTAGTTGCTTGGGTGTAATTGGAGAAATAGTTGAATGAGCGAAGAGGAAATGGAAGTGAAAGGGAAGGAGGGGTCACTTTTCAAGATGGCGGCTATGATGTGACAAGGACAGTGTGAGTGCTGCCATGTTTGTTTTCATCTCCAACGTTTGTGCAATTTAAAACAGCATAAAAATTTACATGAAAAAAGAAATAATGATTAAAGTCAAACCCCGTATATCCAATAGCAAACCAGCGTGTATTTCTTATCAGTTATCTGTCTTTCCGGGTAACCAGGATGGATTTGCCAAAAAGCCCGCAGCTGTTTGCCAAGACATTTAGCTCGTACACGTGATTCGATAGATGTTATTGAAAAATTTACGACAACAACATATCAATCGAAAAATTTAACTTTACCAATCAAGATACGACGTGCCAAAGCACAGATGCAATATATTTGATTACTTTTAGTAAATATGGCATACAATCTAGGTGAATGTGATGGTAATAGGGGTAGCCAATGTGGTTCTACTAATAGCTGGAGAGAAATGCACAGAAGAAAACCTATCCCATCAAAGATATAGGTTTTCTTCAGTGCATTTCTCTCCAATCTAGATGAAATATTGCTAAAACTAGCAACTAGAATGATGATCATTGAAGAGGGATTTGAACCAACACACAATAACCAAATTTACAAACATTTTTCACAAAAACAAACCTACTCCTTACGATATGCAGCCCGTGGCTCTTTCAGAGCTAAGAGCCAGGATGGCTCAGGCAATGATTCTTTGTGGTCAGCCCATTTATGCATGCAATTACAATAGAAAGAATATCATGAATAATTATTGTTATACTGGATGAAACAATCTACATGCTTCATTTCACGTTATATGTTTTACACCATTTTAAATAATGAATCTTACGGTAAATTCTCAATGGACTATACTTCGTTAATCTTTAAATTTGTACACATCCTCATAGAAATCATTTTAATCCAATTTATGATACAAATATTTCGATCATAGAATGACAAAATGCCTACATCAGTAAGTAATACTGTTTGTGATGTGGGGCACCTTTACTTTGTATCAATATAGTCTGTTTTTTCACATTTAGGCAAATTTCTTTGTATTTTTGTGTTTTATTGCACAAATCCACAGAGTTTTATTTCGAAATTCGATATAATACGTATGCCATGTCATGTGATTGCCGCTTTAGTCGTGTGTAGAAGTTTCAGTGTTCATATTTGTTGTACTGTAGTGTGCTCAAGTATCATAATAGCCTGACCGTTAAACATTAATGGTGGATGGTGCCAGTTCATGTCCTCATTCTAGCCAGTCATGTTCTTACAGCTAAAAGTGCATAAACCTGTGTGAACTCACTAAGTTGTGGTGATTCTTAGATGTTGTGTATATTGTACTTTTGGTCGAGTGACACAGCTATGTTTCTTTCATGGAAGAACCTTATGTCCGGATATAGACATTACAATATTTCTCGAAGTGTCAATGCTTAGTTAATTACCAATTATTATAAATCATAAAAATATATACAACAGGTATTTATGTGGCATATGATTTTATATATAATCATACACACTCATTGCACCACCGGTACCAGATTGATTTATCAGTTAACGTATCATAAGATTAAAAAATTGTATCTCACACGGTTTAAACTGGCTTTTTGAAGGGTCAGCGACGACTTAATGGCTTGTGCAGTATAGTTTGTACATGAATTCGTATACCAAACACTAATTCAAGATATAGGTGAGACAAAATGTTTGAAACATAATTTCTTTATCAGTAAGACAGCATTGCCAAACAGTTACAGAAAATAAATAACACTTTCATTGGGTCCTGAGAGCACAACCACTAAGATAATATTTATCATTGTGACCGGAATTGCGGCTTGTATGCATTTTTTTATTTATTTCCGTACTCACTACTATATCCATTTTTTCAGTTTCCTATCCAGTTCTTCACCGAGTTCCCTATCCAGTTCTTTGTCCAGTTTTCTATCTAGCTATTCTCCAGTTCCCTACCTTAGTTGTCTATCCAGTTGTCTATCCAGTTGTCTATCCAGTTGTCTACCCAGTTGTTTACCCAGTTCTCTTCCCGGTCACCCAGATCTCTACTCTGTTGTTTATCCAGTTTATCTAGTCAGTTGTCTGTCTAATTCTCTATTTAGTCCTCTATAGAGTTGTGTATCCAGTTGTCTATCCAGTTGTCTATCCTGTTCTCTTCCCGGTCACCCAGATCTCTACTCTGTTGTTTATCCAGTTTATCTAGTCAGTTGTCTGTCTAGTTCTCTATTTAGTCCTCTATAGAGTTGTCTATCCAGTTGTTTATCAAGTTATGCATCAAGTTAACCACCCAGTTGTTTATCCAATTCTTTACCCAGTACTTTAACCAGTCGTCTATCCACTTTTGTTTCCAGTTTTATATCCACTTATTCACCCAGTTGTCTATTCCATTGTCTTTCTTGTTAGCTATCCATTTTTGTATCCAGTTCTCTATCCATTGTTCTGTCAAGTTCTCTCTTAAGTTTTCTCTATACACCAAACAACAACTACATTGCATATACTATTCTATATGCTCAGGGTCGTGACTATCAAGGAGAAAGCAAATCGGATATACGTGAGCGGCGACGTCTCATCCAACTCGTCCAACTTCAGTCACACGAAGTTGAGGCTCTCAAGGAGGAGATAAACTTGTTGTGTCACAAAGGCGGTCATATTCTCCCGCCGACTCAACCGCCGATGCCCTCCACAACAACCAACATGACCTCTATTGGACTTTGAATTGTCTTCCCCTCTTGGCACTCCAAGATTTGGATTACCTTCTCTTGTTGTTGATTTTTGTTGGAATTTTCCGTGGATTAGAGATCATACTTGCTCTGGCACCTATGTTTAGAACTTGTTAATTTTATTATAAAATCAATAGTTCCTACACTACAGTATTTCTATCCTTATTATCATTCACATAAGAACAATTGAAATTTCAATTTTTGGAAAATGACCTTCACATATCTCATTTACGGTCATTCCCAGAATTATTCATGTTATTGAAGATGACCAAGTTTCTAAACAGTTTTGATATGGTCACCACCAATTTCTTTATTCCATGACCAATACACTCATTTTCTCTTCCTTGATTTGGCTACCGGTGTTGCTAACATTAACTGAAGATTTAATGACTGTTAGTTGACCATTTACATACAAAGAATCGAGTTTGCTTTCGTTCAAGTTTAATAGAAGCAAAAAGTACGAGCGACAGTTAATAATAAAATATACTATCAGAGTTTTTATTAACTATCGTCTTCATAAAACCATAAAAACTTAACCTATCTTTTTCTTATAGAAGCGTGGGTAGCCCTGTTAGTCTAATTGATAGTAACTTAGGACATTGAGGGGTTCACCTTTAATATTGACTGAGTATAACTTATAACTGGTTCTATTGATCACAAGCTTTCGCATAAACACTGCTTCATCGCGTGATTCAATCTCTCATGAATTCCAGTGCAGCACATCTGCTTATTATACAGTTTGTATAAAACAACTGAATCTCCATGTCAGAATTTCCGCACTTGTCACGAAGACTTTTGTGAATAATTCTTCGGTGATTTGGCTTTCAGACCCGAGACGACTTGTAAATTACCAAAATCCATTAAACTAATACATATAATAATAATAATAATAATAATAATAATAATAATAATAATAATAATAATACATTTGTTTGGGAGGCGCCCTAATAACTAGTATGTCTCAATACTTACATTGCGGTGTATGACCTCATTTAAAATGTAGTTTACTACACATTAATTAATGATATCAGGCCATCTTTTTCACAACATCCATCCCTCCATCTAACCCTGCAGCAAAAGTCAAATAATCTTTGTCCATATTGGTTTTTTGCCCAACTGATAAAAATTTTCCACGCATTATTAAAATATACAATTTTTATCTTTTCGCGTTCTTTAAATTATAAATGATTGATTCATATCCAATGTCACATGGCCTATTAATTTCATTGGCCATTGTATCGTCCAAAATTATGGTCTATGAAATTTTAAATCTAAATTAATATATTTTTAATCAAACTGTGATATGGTTATTTTTAGAAGTTATGTTTATTTATCTCTATAGTGTTTTTATTATCAATATTTAGAAATATTTTGTTATTTGCAGGATGGTGAACTTTATGTAATAAAATATTCATGTGATTCAATTTCTTTGTCCCTCTTTTTGTGATCGGTTTATTTCAGCATGATATTGTAAATTATTTACATGAAGAAATGTTGGGCTTTTTTTAAAAATATTCTATTATTTACATTTAGAAATGTTGGGCTCTTTATTCACAGTATTTTATCATTTACATTGAGAAGTGTTGGGCTATTTATTCAGAACATTTTATTATTTACATTGAGAAGTGTTGGGCTATTTATTCATAACATTTTATTATTTACATTAAGAAGTGTTGGGCTATTTATTCAGAACATTCTATTATTTACATTAAGAAGTGTTGGGCTATTTATTCAGAACATTTTATTATTTACATTAAGAAGTGTTGGGCTATTTATTCAGAACATTTTATTATTTACATTAAGAAGTGTTGGGCTATTT
>WURV02157250.1:0-16260 GCA_011762755.2 Epimenia babai | reverse complement strand
ATAACACAGTCATGAATATGCTTCACAGTCAGGAACCGAGCGCATTTCGTACATTTGCTCATCACTTAACTTTAAATTTAAACGCGGCGCCATCTTGTGAAAAAAGATGTGTTGCTAGGGCGAATATCACGTGAACGACACTGATCACGTGACCGACACTGTTCGTTCATTGGTTGATGCTCCCGCTCCCGCTCCCAACTAATTTAGAACTCGCCCGAATTTCAAAACGGATCTGTTTTCCATGAAAGACGGCGGCGGGAGCGGGGGCGGGAGCGGAAAAAATCGGATAATGTAAATGCACTATAATCTCGATTTTGTTTATTATAGGATATTACCCCAGACAGACGTACAGTATGTGGTGGACGAAAGTTGTGTGTCCACTAATAATCATACGCCGTCATAGCAATGATGTGAAAAATGCAGTTTCGTTAGATTAATTTCCTAATAAAACTTTTCTTCTTCGTTAAACAATTACTTTCTACTATGCTAGGCGTCTGGCAGTTTTCTTTCTTTCGCGCAGCCTGTCGTCTGAAGACCGAAAGTCGTGTAAGAGCGAATACCTGTGTTACGTCACGCTCGCGCCACTCATTCTACCTGTGTTTCTCTGGGTCGCGGTGTTCTGGTGGATTCCGAAATATTGCTGCCGTTATACATACGACGACAAACCGATTCATCAACCACCGGTAGAAATGTCACATACGACGCCGAGCGCCCCTCCGCGTCAGAGCAATAATCCGGGATCCGCTGCAATGCCCAACTACCCGATTCCCAACTCAGGTTATGCGCCAGCTCCCGGGTACACAGCCCCTAGTTATCCGGCCCATCCCAACTTCGGATACGCGCCACCACCTAGTAATCCCAACGTGTCAGTGACAGTTGTACGCGCATAACTTCATTTCTTGCACGAGGCAAGTTCAAAATGCAGCACATGAAGAAACATCTATGACGAATGGTTGTATTTATTTAATCAAGTCAGGGAGTTTTAAAAGCGAACACCCGTGAAGACTAACATGTAACTAATTAGTAAACGACCTTTCACGTTACTATTGAGTTTAGCCAAGTTTATGGAGTTAAATTTATTTTTTTTCTATTGAAACGAATGTCAGTGTATTCCAGTGTTAGGATATTGCTATCACATTTGCGTTGTGGTATAATACCCACTTTTCACTTTTTTGCTATTCATGCTACATTCTTAATTTTAGTCGTATCATAAAAAATATTTTTTTCGGAGATTGTACATAAATTCAATTTTTTCAAAATTGAAGTTCTTAAAAGTGAATGAACTGATTGAATTTAAAACACTCACTGTAATATACAAAGCATATAAGTACGCCCTACCACTAAACATATAAAAATCTTTTTTCAAAAGCCCAAGCAGTGCCGATATAACACACGCATCGTTGAAGAGTTTCATCAAAGACATACAAATACAACCGAAAAAAGTTTATGTATTACAGTCTGTGTAGAATTGATCACTGGAATAAGTTAGACGTTAAAATAAGACATATTAGAAGTTTATGTACATTTAGAAGTAAGGTAAAAGACTTCCTGTTATATGGATATACATGTTAATTTGTTTAATTTTGTCCGTACTAGTTCAACTGTGTTTTATATCACTGTACATTTTTATCATGTTACATTGTATATATTGGGCTTCCTTGTCTTTTTCATTATATTTTTTTCTCGTGATAACTACAAGAATAATTAATAAGGTTTGCATCTTGTATCTATCCCGCTATGTCACACTTGATTCTCTTGTGTACATTGTATATTATATCGTATACTATTTTATATGTAATTATATTATTAAATCAGTATATTGTCTAGGACTCAATCTATAAAGATTAAAATTATAAAGTCTAGATTTCCATTGTAATAAGTTACTCAAACCCACAATAGTGTAATAATGTAACACCTTGTGTACTCGTGCTAAGAAATGATTACCACAATACTCCATGAAAACTGCAAATATTTTAGGGTATATATCACCATAAACTTGAAGGGGGCGTCATTTATAAGACTTCCAGTCTTCCCGACACCTCCTTTCATCATACTATTACAACCAGTTTATTTTTTCACCGTTCTCTTATGTATAGATTTGATATAAAACTAATATTTTCAGATTTGTCGTATATCATCTAGGCAATCCATACCTATAGTATGGTGTGCTGAATGATCAAAAGATAATAAAATAAATTGGTAATATCCTAGTAGACGTTTCTCGAAAATCAGAAATCCTCATTTGTTAAACGTATTCGTCACCTGAATAAAACGGCTTTGGTAATGCTGGATGGAATTCATATTAACTCACTTCGATCATAATCCTAATATTAAAGAACAAAATCGGTCTCTCCGTGTATGCAAAACTCATTCACGTTAAAACTACAGCAGGATAACAAAGAAGTATCCTATCGCAACAAACGCATCAACGCAGCAAACATCATTATTAAAAATTTAATTATTTTATTACTCGCAATATTATATACAAATACAAATTTTATAAAGATATAAACAGCCGTCTTTTTCATTATTATAATTCAATATTTGGCTGACAATATTTTCAGCGAAATTTTATAGTTAGTCCTAAAAGGTGTTGTCCTCCGACTCCTATATTTTTAGCTTCCGTGTACAGTATATCTAAACACTGACGTGAAAGGGCATACACAAAGTCATATTTTGACTGACTGCACCCCCTAATTATGTAATAAAATTTATTGAGGGATGATGGCGCAGTATTTGAGCAAAATAAATTATATATCATATTAAATTATTATATATGACACAAGCGTTCATTGACGACCATTATATACCGTATCGACTAATATTGATAAAATGTTAATTCACCTTTAATTCCGTATACTGTATTTACAGTTAGAGTTCCGTGAATGAAGGAACAAACGTGGAATGTCGTGTTACACTCCCAATCATACAATGACATGCTTTTGTATTGTCATAACTTTATTCAGTCACGTTGGGCAGGTGACTCGCCATATTTCAATAGAGTAATATAAATAAGGGCGTATCAAAGAGTACTAGAGGTTGCGAAATGCTGATTTTGTAAAGATGTTTCTATCTTTGTACATGATAGACATATTTTTGGTTATTCTACTGTCTACCATTACGCCCTAAATTTTACAAACGTCTACATACAGCTTGCATACGTCGCACATTCCGTTAAGTCTGATGGTTGATAATTATTAATAATAGGTTGATGAGATGGCGGAGAGCCAAGCGTCACAAAGAAAATCCAGAGAACCTCTGAAACAGAGCAACGTCAGACGGAGGTAGTCAGGGCTACTTTAAAGGCAGATGGGATTTGAAGGGCTTTTTATCCTAAAAATACCACATTGGGTATGCTTGTTAGAGCGTGAATTCATCCAGGGTTTTCTATAATCCAGGCCATTGACCTAACTAATACGCTAACTACCATATGTTTCACCGTGTTTTTCATCTGCTGCGTCTTTCTCGCATACATCAAGAGATATCGTCAAAGATAACGTAAAAGTGCGAGTTGCCATACCGTAATTACGAGAAAAACAACAGGGTTTTATGATTTAATTTAGATATTAACACTGAACTGTTATAAAACAGAGTGTTGATGTCGATCCCAGCTACTAGTCATAAGAGTGTTACCAAAATTAGAAATGACTACATATTATTCGATACAGTAAGCGATTACAATAATTATCACAAACATACCGTTAGCTTTTGATATACACGATTATTTATAAACACAGCTTTAGGGATCGACCCAACACGCATGATAACCAACAACCTCTTCATTTTTATTCTTTATTATTTACAGTGGATTACCCATATGCTTTCCTAAATCCAACAAACTATATAAAAAGCATGTTGTCCGCTCTTCAGTAATCTATACAGTACAAATATATGTACAATAATTAAGAGTAACAATTAGTTACACAGCAATGGAATATACGATATTAGTGTGCCATACAGGATTGTTGGATTCTGATACCGATGTGAAAAACTTTATGTTTTTGCACATTATGAAGGCAAGAACGTATCGTAATCTGGGTAAAACATGCGAGTTTATATGAAATAGGTTATCGGTAGGTAGTATTTATAGGCAGTCATATGACAAGCAAAAATAATAATACTAATATCGTGAGTTGTATTTTAATATTTATAGTGTCTCAGGTCGCAGTCATAGATGAACTATCACACAATTCTCTACTGTAGAGTAAGATTTTGGAGAATTTCACATCATAGTTTGTTATTACGAAACTGGATCCTCGGACAGTCGGAACGCAGTGTATATGGTCGTGGAGGGGGTGTCGTGAAATTTACTTGTGTGGTTGGTGACAGGTTATGCTTTTGTTTGTGATATTCAAGGAGGTAGAAATATTTCCTTCGGTTTAATAGAGTACGCAGTTGTAACTTCGAGCGCAGATATTCAGAGTCAGTTAGTGGTCGAGATTTGTTAATAATTCTCACGCATCTGTTTTGGAAGGTTTCTAGGGCTTGAGAGTTGTTTGCGGACATATTAAATGTGGTTGCAGATGCATATTCTATTTTGGGACGTATTAGCGACGTATAAAATAGGTGTGCTTGCTTGTCAGTTAGGTAGGTACGTATGCGTTGGAAATGCTGTATTAGTGGTGTAATTTTCGTCTTAATATGGTTAATGTGCGCAATCCAAGATACTGTAGAATCTATGTACAAGCCGAAGTACTTTATTGATGATCTAAGGGGGCATATGTGATCGTCGGTGTTAATTTCTGGTAAATTGTCTATATCCGGACATTTGTTAGATAATATAATGGTGTTTGTTTTCGTAGTATTCAGTTTTTAAAGGTTAGTTTGTAACAAGATGTGAACAAAGGCAGTATATCATTGGTCTTTGCTATTGCTTCCTGTTGGGTCGAGCCATGTTGTTCTATTATGCAATCGTCAGGGAAAAGGTAGCAAGATCCTATCCCTGTGATGTCATTTGCGTACATCAAGAACAGTAGAGGACCAAGAACTGATCCTTAAGGAACACCTGCGGTGATAGGCATAGGTGGTTATGACAGTGATAAAAACGGTTCGAAAGGTAGCTAGTTTTACAGATTGCGGATGTAAATTAAAAGTCTTGGTTAGTTTAAGAAGAATTTGATTGTGATCGACAGACTCAAAGGCTTTTTTTGCCAAGGGATGTTAAAGAGTCGTATCGGTTACCAGTAGTGTTATCTAAAGTTTGAAGCCATCTGTCTGTAAGTACAAACGCTACCCATATGAATAATTCCCTTTCAAAAAACACAGCAACGATTTCCAAGACAAATTACATGTATTATAATCTTACTAACAACCACCCAATAGATTGATGGATTTTGTCCCAATGAAATCTGCAGCTTGCGACTCTGGTTTCGTGTTCAACTCAATTCCACGACAATAAGTCTTGCTATACTCTACTGGGTAAATACAAATAAATACCTGAAGTTGAAATTTACGGCATTCTCTGCTGTGCTAGTTATATTCGCAAGTGGAATATAAACAAATACGTCATTATTATTAAACGGGGGCAGCTGGCGTAGTGGTTAGAACTCTTGACTTTGAATCCAAGTGCCCCTGGTTCACTTTCCGCTTTAACCAATATATTAACTGTGGCGTTTTTCGAACTGAAAGCACCTTAAACCCAATTGCCCATGGGGGTCTAGGTAGCCCTTGCAGTGTGGTTCTGTGAGGGCTTTTTCCCTCTGACCTCTACTGTGCTTCAGATGCTTTATCTCCATGTCGCTTACCTCCCCGCTATGTCATCATCTCATTGTAAATAACCATTGACCTTCCATAGACTTAGGGGAGTGTGCGACATATGTAGCTCGTATGTAGACATCTGGAACCGGTGTTGTGAATAGAAAAAGGTAATTGTCTGCCCAGACTCGGTGGGTTGTTCACATTAGGTGCTCCCCCACTCCTAATATATTATTGTCGTATTAACCACATAGGCTAGCTTTGTGAAGTGCCATAAATGAAAAAGCCTACACAACGATTACTTCGGTAATCAGCCTATAAATGAATAAATTGTGTAATTATAAATGAATAAATTGTGTTATTAATACTGACAGACAAGCAAGTTCAAAAGCTCTATGACAACGTAAAAATCATTGAAAATAGTCCAAGAATGTCGTGTAATTATTGGTAAAATTAGTACATTACTTTTAAGAGGATCCCCAGCCATCCCACTGTATTGGGCAATGGAGAAGCATACGCCCTTTCCAAAAGGGTGCGATGCCATTTTTACCCATACCACATAGCGCTATGAAAACAACCATGAAGAAACATTCATAATTACGTCCCGTTTACAGCGAACTAAAGGCATGCTATAAATTAAAAGGAGAAACGACAACAAAGGGGTCAGAGGAATACTAACAGGCCACTGTAACCTGAATGAACTGTCACTTGAACGTTTTGAAAATCTCAATCACATCAATTTGCTCAAAATGCTTGATGGATTGGGTCATGTCCAGTGTACCAGCGAGCTAGAAATTCTACCTTTCTTCCTCTCCCCTATACGAAAAAAATTACAAAGAACTTCAAAATAAATACTCTATCAAGTCCATGCTGAATTGATCAATTAGACTGAGCGACTGGGTGGATTTTCTTATCAGTATAATTAACCGCTAACAGCGATATTTATAAACTAAGCCCAACAAACCAACACATTTTAGGCGAAATTTGTAAAGGGCTCATTCTTGTCCAGACAGCGATTTTCTCTCCCCTCACCCATACAGACTTTTCACACACGATTTCTCAATTACTACAAGTAGTAACAAAGAAAGAAACAGAGGAGACCGGACAAAAAGTAGGGGGTCTCCCTTACGTATCTCGAACAAAAAAGTCCTATAGGGAGAGGAATTTAAGGAGATTGGCGAGAATTTAGGGAAGGGCAGTCACGTGGATTTCTCAATGTCAACATAAGGTTTGCGTACTATCTGGTTTTATATCTTAGAGACGATGATTTCGTATTTTCATCGGTAATACGAGTAAGCTTAGCAAATCCGTCGATGGACCTATTCAAATTAACCATTGGACATTGAATTATTAAATGCTGTAGGCTGGCATATGGATGGCGATTTGTTTGTGGCCTATACAATTTCTCTGCGCACGATAAGGATAGAAGAGTCACCGCGCTTCAGTCGTCGAATAGGTTTCATAAACTCGTGCCACACGAGAAAGTGTTAATTTGACTGTGTGTGTAAGTATTGCAATAGTAATTCCACCACATCAGTACAGATAGTGCAGTGTACACGGGTGAACAATTCCTTCCACACATCAAAGCTAAAGCAGGTACACAAATTTCAAAGAGTATTCTAAAATACATCGGACAAGATACATTTACTACATCATATCGGTAGTATAATTTTATCATTTATATTGACCATATGATTTTACCAACAGCGTGAGATGAGAATAGACCTCATTCGCGTGGTATTGCACTTTTGCATAATTACCGCTGTCGTGTAGAGGTACAGCGTAGACAATAGTATTCACCGTGAACGCAGCCAAGCCAGTTTTTAGTTCCTGATTTACAGTCAGTCACGCGTGAATTATCAACAAAAGTCAGAGAATTCCCCATCGATGAATTTTTGTTCCAATATTATTCAATTGAAATAAGAGAATGGCACCAAGGTCAGTTATTCATAAAATTCGGCATCTCATAGTCACGACTTTTTCAATAATCCCCTAAAAATTTATTTTCATCGTCAAATCAAATTGTGTATAGAAATTTCAATCATAATTTTCCCATATTCACAAAATATCGTGACGGTTAAAAAATGCTTCGTACCAAACCTTTAAGTTTCAGCGGTGTTAGCACGCCTTATGGGCTGATAATATCAGTGATGTAACTGCCATCGTTGATGGGTAATACGAAATGATGAATAATTTTACATTTGAGTTTTAGAGTAGATGATAGACCGACATAACAAGATCGTTAATAGTGATCTATTAAAGTTAAAAACTAGAAATTCCCAAGATATATTTCGGTTTTAAGAACATCAATAGTCAACATTTGTATATATAATTTCGCGCTAAAAATCCGAGCAAAAAAATAAGCCATGTCGTCACTGTTCTATTTGGTCAACGTCGCGGTTTGGTTTTACGTCGCTTTGCAGGTGGGTAAACTAATTGTAAAGAAAAGTAGTCTAACGAAGTGTCTATATCAATTATTGTAACTCTAAAAGAAAATAAAATATTTAGTGGAATTTCGAACGGTGTGGCTATAATAATAGTAATTTTTAACCTAGAGATGTGGGTTGCCGTGTTAGCCATGTCGTAAACACGAAAATACAAAGGTAACACCTTGTGGACTATATGATTAACACGAGCTTTTTTATATCAAGTGTATTTTATCAGGTGCAATCTACTATTATGTTTATAATATTTACTGTAACTACTACGTAGAAAAATGCTAGTGGTTGTATTCACTAACGATATGTCTATTATATTCATTATTATAATTTACGAGGTTTGAGTGGAAATAATTTTTTACCGATGTATTGTCTAGTATAATGATAGTAAATTCTATAAATGTGTTCATTAAAATTATTGTAATTTCTAAGAATATGCCTAAAACGACCGTTGCGATTTCTAACGATCAGCCTGAAATAATGATTGTAATTCTAACGATGTGTCCAAAATAATTATTGTAATACTAATGATGTGTCTCAGACTATTGTTGTAATTGCCAACAACGTGTATATAATAATAATCATTATTTTATTACTATCGATGTTTTTATAATGGTCATCGTTCTTGTCAACCATGTCTCTGTAATAATAATGTAATATTTAACGATATAATAGTAATTGTGATACCGACGAAGTTAATTTTGGATAAAAATTACTGTATATTCTAAGAAACGTGAAGCGCAAATGAAGCATTGTTCATTTCTATACGGCACTTCACACCCGATTGCGCGTCTTCAAAGCGATGCAAGAGACTATTGAAGTAGACAGTTCCACGACAGTTGTCAGAATGTACAGCAAATTTGTTTACTCTCTGGAGCATAATAATTCGCTTTGTCTTGGTTTCGAATTCTCTAGTTTCTGGTTTGAATGCGAACTGTCAAGCAAGTAGGCAATAGCGGTATTCATTCATTTAATGACGTTCACGGGACATCGTAAGACCCAATGATAAGCTTTTATCTGTGAAATTTATACAGTCCCGTGAATGCATTCACCTGATGAAGAATGTTCTAACATTCGAAAGCTTGTGATCTATATTTCTCCGCAGTGAGCCATAAAGGTGTTACCACTTATTTTGCTTATATTGTAATATAGTCGCAAGTCGATATTTGATGGGAAATAAGAGAGAATACAATAAGTAGTAAAATATATACTCAATGACAATGATGTCGATGACGATAACGCTGAGACGACCACGAATATAAGAATTAAAATGTAATTTACGATGTCGGAGGCTACGACGAAATAAACAGTCGAAATTGAATTGGGGGTGTTTGCACTGAAAGTGACTACAGTAAGCGCCAACTTGGGCCACAACGATGTCGATGACGGCAATGACGATGGTGGCGGTAATGATTATAGAACTTACAACTTATCGAGTACTGCGTAAGCATCTAAAAGAAATGAAAATTGCGCCGAAAAAATGTTAAAATTCTGTTAAATTAATTTTATTTCGATATTGTCATTGTTCATTTGTCGAACAGTCCGCTTCAAAAGCGATACGACATTTACAGATTGTTATCGCAGATGACGTACTCGAATATCAACTGTTATCGTTCGAGAATCCGCACGGATTACTCGCTAACGGCCGGTGCTGTGATGTAATACCGTTCCTGAGATGTAATTCTCGATATTCTGCTTGCGACAACGACTTTACTGTGTGCATCGATCCACTCAACAGGTAAATTAGTATCAGCGTGTCGTTTGAGGCGTTGAAAATACTGCTTGTGCGTAGCTTAATTCGCAACCCTGTGTAACTTTGTGAGCCTTTTACTTTCTGCACGACTGGCGCCAACAGAGACTCAACGGTTCCACACATACAATAGTAGATTGAATAAATTGCCTCCAAAAGCGAGATTACAAAATGATTG
Source organism: Epimenia babai (assembly GCA_011762755.2). Taxonomy (NCBI): domain Eukaryota; kingdom Metazoa; phylum Mollusca; class Solenogastres; order Cavibelonia; family Epimeniidae; genus Epimenia; species Epimenia babai. The sequence continues at coordinate 6,200 of WURV02157250.1, read as the reverse complement.
CATCTAGAACATACAAATCAATTTTTTAAGAAACTATGCATACTAAAACTTGAAGAGATAATCAGATATGAGACCAGTATTGTTGTATATAAAGCCTAGAATTCCATGTTACTTTAGAATCTACAATTGTTATTCATGAAAAACTAGAAATTGAGATAACTTAGAACTACAGAAAAAAGTTTATTTATACCATTTTCAGGATTGCAACTGTGGCACAGTATAGATGATATTAGAGTAAAACTAAAAAAGTAAAAAATGTCTTCTATCGACATACACTTTTAAATGATTACAATATACGGGAACTAACTAGTTTAATGTTCTTTGTATTGGGTTTTTTTACTCAGAGAAAGTATCCCCAGTAATTTCACTACATACAAGTCGTTTACTAGTTAATTGGGAAGTGCTGCGTTAAATGTGTGTGAAACTTTCTAGTGCTTCCTTTCATCAAAAAGTTTTTGACATATGTTTTTTTTATTACGCATCATTTACTTGTTGTTTATTATCATTATAATGAACATATAAATCGAAATAATATCGACATATTATATTGTCGACTCTCTTTTTTCCCATACGTTAAAACTTCATCCCCGGCCCATGATTTAGAAATTTTTCTCTGTTAGCTCTCACGAAGAGCCAGTAAGAATGTGCTACTTATACTGACAGCGGCTCGGGCATTGTTTTCTGCACCAAAAAAGTTCAATTCGGAACAGAAGAGGACACCAATAGCCTGCGATTTGGGAACACACTGGGACGCACAGGAAATTATGAGAATCCAATTAAAGTCCTCTACAAACGTTGGAAGGTATGCATGCTAACGTTAAGAGTCAAGTACGTAAATTCGACAGTTGCGATACTATTATGCAATCTTTACCCAATGAAGATCCCTTCGCTATTATTTGTTTGACAAGTCGGAAACTTTAAAAAATAAATGCATAGATTTTTGTGAAATGCGTGAACAATCACTCAGTTCTCCAGTATTAATAACTCGTGAGTTATAAAAAACATCACTATTTCGCCTCTCTTCAAAACGGGAGACGACTTAACAAGAACAAATTCATTCCAAATAAAAAAGTGCCGTCAGCTTATTTTTTTATGTTCCGTTCGATCTGCTGTTCGTGGGGTGGGCTGTTTAGTGGCATATTTAATCTTATTCAGTTGCCACTCGGAGTGAACGGTTGGAAGGCAAGGTGGACATTGACTTCTTAAGCGCACCCATGGACTGGCCATTCATTCAACTTCTTTTGCGACACATAGCACTGAGTGGTCCACTTGGTCAATCATATCGTCTCACTGTACGCGTTAAACATTGGAGTTTACTAGAGTGCCTGGACTCAGTCTAGATCGTTGCACCAATAATCATCATTAGTCTATATGATCATAGTCTTTGAAATCATCCAATTGGACGCTATATTTTAGACATGCGATTTATCTTCAGGGAGGAGTGAAGATTAAGGTACGGGTGAAGGACAGAGACGCTGGTATCGACGATCTCGTGGGGCGTTTCACCGGATTCTATCGCCGCACGTTGGCCGCGCCCACCAAGCAAGCTGCTGCATGGGAGAGTCTAACAATAGGATCCGGGAGTATCAAGTACGTGTACTCATAAGAACTCTGTTAAACAGTTGCACATATCAAAGTGCTATGTTAACAACTCAACGTGTCACGGACACGTAACATCACTAGCAATGTGTCATTTTGTTTGACATCTCAGAAACAAATACGCGATAACTCTTAGAAAAGGATTAGGTCGCCTCTGTGAACGACGTCGTTTTTTACGCCTAGGAAAGATTACATCACACCTAATACAAATGATTTAATTTGGTCGATGTAAAGATAACGTTTTACAGGTTCAACACAAGTGTCTACGTACAGTACTGTGCAAAAGTCTTGGGCCACAAACATAATACGTCATATTTATAAATATGGTCACTTAAATTAGCCTTCACGGGCATTATTTAGATGTATTTATAATCAAAGCAAATTATTGCATCAACACTCGCATTCAACACTGAAAATTGTCGCAAAATGTCAATATTGAGTAAGTCCACACTTGACAACAGCAACGATACTGTGAATGCGCTTGCAAAATTGTTTTGGATATATTCTTGCGGCAAGTTAGTCCAAATGTCATAAAGGACTTCCCACAGTTGAGCAGAAGACGCAGACTGCCGTTTATTTATCTCAGTGTCCATACAGTCGTACGCCGTCATAATAATGAAGTCTCTAAGGGGTTACGGCGGAAAATGCCATCTGTGGTTTTTGTGTTGGAGATACGTTTTTAATGTATTGCCATATGTTTTGTGAAATGGTTATGTTAAACATCGCAACGTATCATGTTTCATACAGAAATGAACCATCACTAGCAGCATGTCATTTTGTTTGATATCTTACTATTCAGATAAAATTGTGATAACACTTAGCAAAGAAGAAAGTTTTTCCTTGCAACGAAGTCATTTTTTACGCCTATTAAAGTTTACATCACACCTAATACAAATGATGTAATTAGGTAGACGTAAAGATAACGTTTTACAGGTTCAACACAACGTACAGTACCAAGCAAAATCTTGGGCCATCAACATAATATGTCATATTCATCAAAAAGTCCACCCGTGACGGTCACAACAGCAGCGATTCTGTGAATACGGTTGCAAAATTATTTAGGATGTATTCTTGCGGCAAATTTCTCCAAATGTCCTGAAGCACTTCCCACAGTTGAGCAGAAGATGCAGGCAGTCGTTTACCCTTCTCAGTGTCCATATAGTCGCACGCAGTGATATTTGGGTCGGGACTCTGAGGGACTACGGCATGACAGAGAGTATGCCATCTGTGGTTTTGTATAAGAGAGACGTTTTTATTGTATTTCCAAATGTTTGTGAAATTGTTACCAATCAGTTGCTTTCCTAATGGCACAGCATGGTGGATGAGGATGTGTTTGTACTTGGGAGTATTCATGATTCCATGTATCTTCACTAAATCTCCGACAATATTAGCTTTGATGCAACCCCAAACGATGACACAACCTCGGCCATGCTTAACTGGAGGTCGAAGAGAATTATCATACCTCTCATCCGCGCGCCGACACAGGGACTGCCTTCTCAGGGAATCAACAATTTCGAATTTTGACGCATCACTCCACAACACTTTCTTCCATTGATCATTGAGTTCATGTCTTATGACTTCTTGTCAAATTGAGTCTCTTAGAAGCATTGGTCATTCGTAAATAATGTTTTTCAGCCGCAACCACTAAGAGCAACATTTCTACAAACAGGTGATGCGTCAACTTTGTATCTGTACTTTTGTTCAAGTTCACTCGCCAGATTGCTGCTTATTCTACGCCTGTCCCTCAATGATGTAACCTTAAGGTCGTGTTCATGTCTTTTAGGCCGTTTCTTAGGCCTACCACATCTTTCATTGTCTTCTACCTCTCCGCTATCGTATTTATTAACAACATGGGGATGCCGTTTCTAGAATATCCCGTTTGCGGAGCAATTTCTCTTTGTGAATGTTCTTGCTGAGGTAACATTATTTTATATCTACCTAACTGTTCAATTTTAGCCATAGCCGAAAGAGTAAAGAGGAAAAATAGCATGTGAACATGACTGTTATTAGAAGAAATTAAATTATGGTTTTATGGCTCTTCTTGAAAGAAGGTATACCACCAATTCTAGGTGTATTTCAGCAACGCAAACCCTGCAATAGACCTGCTGTGGGTTTTCTATGGTCAACAAACAAGAAACATATGTAGTAGAGTCTACTGTGCAACTGGACCATTTCAGTGAAATATGCCACAATTTACATTTTTGTTCCAATTTTCATAAGGTGATGCCAAATAATTGCCCCATTAATATAAAGATCGCAGAAATATTTGAAATTTAATGCGTGGCTCAAGACGTTTGCCCAGTACAGTATGCTTTTTTATATAAGTATGTTGATTTTTACTTTCATTGCAGTATTTCTGAGGTCAAACGCGTCTGGTATAACTTATCGTAGTTACTCTATGAAGAGTCTGTGTTACCATCACTTTTTCTTCTTATCAATATGGCTAACACATCTTAAAAAAGATTTCAGTAAATCTAAAGCGATTACTTAGTTTGTTAGTCAAGATGGTATATCGTCCATTAATCTCTCGTCAGACTCAAGGGGCGACTCCGAGTGTATTGCACTACTTGCGCCACTCAATTACCCACTAGTCCTTCAACGCCACCTCCAACCACTCCTTCTAAACCATCACCAACAACTCTCTCCGTAAGTAAACCGTCGCCAGTCACTCCATCAAGCGGTAATCAACCGACATCAAGCGCACCCTCCGAAATTACGTCTTCTAAAAAGGTGAAATTACGCACGCAGTCCATTCCCTCTAAACCATCACCAATTACTCCCACGAAACGATCGCCACTCACTACTTCAGAACCGTCACCAGCGTCTCCCACAAGCAATGATCAGTTGACTTTATATACACACTCTAAAATGACATCTTCTAAAAACGTAAAATTACGCACGCAGTCCACTCCTTCTAAATCATCGCTAATTACTCCCACGAAAAGATCGCCACTCACTACTTCGGAACCGTCACCAGCGTCTCCCACAAGCGATGATCAATCGACTTTGTACACACACTCTGGAATTACATCTTCTAAAAAGGTACGCATATAGTCCAACATGATTTTTCTCGTTTCCAAGACACTGTCGTGCGAGATAATTCTGTTTTGAACTTCAGTGATAGGTTCTCTTTACCTACCTTCAACTTGTTTGTTAAGTTATATTCGTTATACGTTATTTTGGCCGAAGTCAGACATAGGTTACGGTAATTAATTTCTACTCACTAAAAAAAAAACACTTTTCTCAATCGACCCTAGTGATATACAAGTCGTTAGAAAAGTTCGTAATGTCGTACTAAATTATCACATCACCGCGTTTTATTCAAATTTTTGTTTTAGTTAGTCAGGTGGAATAATTAAGTCATAAAAACGAACAGAATATTTTCGATATTGCTTACATACTATGCGATTTGTTCAGCAGTTTGTAAACTCAAAAGGTCGATCTCTGGATTTCTTCGCAACTTTCCAGCAAAATTGCGACTAGTGAAAATCGAGCGTATTCAAAAACTCGATGCGAACACTGGTACAAGCTTGAGCTAATGGCCATGTGAATATAGTTGCACTCGCTTTTCATTGTCCAAATCTTACACTTGAAACAGTATGAGTCTAGGTCGCCACCACTCGCTGGTAATCAATAGTCAAAGAAAGTACAATGTTATTACATAATCTCGACAATCTGTCTTCGGCAAGTCGAAACGTTTTTAGACAGGGTGAAACGAATGCGGTACAACCTTTTAACAACTATCTGTTCCACAAATCGCATAGTTTAAGGTCTCTATGAGAGAAACTGCAAACAGAGTAGTTACAAGAAAATTTCCACAGACGGTACCCACATGCGGAATCGTGCAGTAAGCAAAAACAACAGAGGCAAAAACGATTTGTAAGAGAATATGAAAATCGTGTCATGTGAGCCCGGATTTAAATTGATGATCGACAATTGACCTTTGACCTCGTGCTATTGATGACAGTTTTCTGTTATGTTTTTTTTGCATTCCGTCACAGGGTTACCCAAAATGGGTGTGGATCGTCGTGTGGATAGTCGTGGGATACGAAATTTACGTGACTCTCGTCGGTTTTTTTGGCGGTATGATTCTTTGGTAAGTCGCGTATGTTGTGGCATGTGTCTAATATCACATCGATAGTCGCGTCTAATATGACATTGATAGTCACGTCTAATATCACATCGATAGTCGCGTCTAATATCACATCAATAGTCGCGTCTAATATCACATCGATAGTCGCGTCTAATATCACATCGATAGTCGCGTCTAATATCACATCAATAGTCGCGTCTAATATCACATCGATAGTCACGTCTGATGTCATATCGATAGTCACGTCTAATGTCACATCGATAGTCGCGTCTAATATCCATCGATAGTCACGTCTAATATCACATCGATAGTCGCGTCTAATATCACATCAATAGTCGCGTCTAATATGACATTGATAGTCACGTCTAATATCACGTCGATTGTCGCGTCTAATATCACATCGATAGTCGCGTCTAATATGACATTGATAATCACGTCTAATATCACATCGATAGTCGCGTCTAATATCACATCAATAGTCGCGTCTAATATCACATCGATAGTCGCG
>WURV02157239.1:0-16268 GCA_011762755.2 Epimenia babai | reverse complement strand
ATAATAATAATAATGAAGTTTTATTTTAAGTGCCATATTATCGCTTAGTCATTGTGACAAGATGATGCCTACGACACCTACAATATAAAACTTGCGGAGGATCATTGAAGAAAACTCGACTGGAGTGGGATTCGCACCCGCGATCTTTAAATATCGAGTCCAGTGCTCCTACTATTCGCCTAACTGCTTCCCGCATAACATACGTTGGAAATTCATAAATAAAAATAGCGTTACACAGCTAGACATCGACATCATAAATGTCATAGACGAGTGCATGATCGTGAATACGGCCGTTGATTATTCAGAGATTTCGATATTTAAGTGTGCTTATAAGGAACACTTAAAGGGACGCATACAATACGTTTCTTTTCGGAATGTTTTTTTGCGTTAAAAAGCTCGCGAGCGATATACATTATCTATCGGTTTTTATCACGTTCGCGGGTTTTCCCACCTTCACTAATGAGTTTCGTTAGTGTGACTGAACCTACATTAGAGTGAACCATCGTGTCTGCGTTGAGGGCTGGCCTTCGTCCAGACACGTCTCGGGTTACATACACGAAGAGAGTGCCACTTATGTCACGTACTCCGCCAAATCCTTGACATATAGTAATAATATGCGTTATGAAATGAGGAAACGACGCAGCCTTATACAAGATTCGACCAATATTACCAAAACTACCCGTAGCACGCACGGTACGGCAATCACTCGGATATCTGCTACTATGCTATTACTCAAACAATATCAAACTTATGTTACGATCGCGCTTATACATTCAGCGTTCGTAAAACAGATACTGAATATATTCTTTTCGACGTTTTTTCGGCATATTTTCGATTTTTTGCATTAGTCGGTAGGGGTGACACGATCGTCTACCCATAATGCAACGGACTGGATGTGAACTACAACGTCATATTTGTTTTAACATGATTATTGCAATTTTATTTGAAACATAACGTTTACAGATGGAATGTCAGACTCAGCTCGCTCACACCCTCCCTTGGTCTCTCCTCTGCCCCTATTTCTCTTTTCCTCCATTTTTCTTTCCAGAAATTTCAATTTGTGTTAAATTCTATGATAAAATGTCGCCATCTGATTTTCATCAAATTTCAAGGTCGCCGAACCTTGCGTCACCACTCACAACGATTTCTAGTTGGATTTGCATAACGGCTCACAGTCAAACTATCGCTATGGCGAGCTCAGTTGGTAGAGCACCAGACCGGTTATCTGGGGGTCGTGGGTTCGAACCCCATCAAGGGTATAGGTTTTTTCTGTGCATTTCTCTCCAGCCATTTATAGAACCACATTGGCCATCCTAATTACGATCACATATGAAGAGCGAGTCATCAATACCCAGTGACTTCAGTCGGTTGGCTACTGGCTTTCTGTTGAGTGGGGTCGCAGCTTGGAACATGCTGTACAAGTTTTCTCGTATAAACGTTCACCTGTCGCGCCAGCAGTAAGTCGCTGTCGTTGGTGAAAAAACTCGCTGACAAATCTCGCGTATTCTACGCCAATCCACTGGCAAACGCCACGGCCTAAGCACACAGTCTCACGTTACCCTGATCACCACCACACAAGGCGCGATCAACAGCGAGGTCATTCCAACCTTGCTGACGACACAATTAGCCCTAACCGCGAGGTTTCTTGGAATGTCCTCCAGACAGAATTACCGTATATCGTATTCTACTCGCAGTTCACACGATAATGGTGGTCGATTTTCAGAGCAGACACGGCATTTACAAAATGGCGTTTATATTAGACATAAAGATGTGAGTTATCGTGTTCGCCATATCGTATAGTGCGCAAATTACACGTAACACCTAGATGAAATAAGACGAATATTAACACAAGCTTCCCCGCACAGGTATAACCCGCTTAGTGTAATGTGTTTGTATTGATATAACTTTACAGGTGACTTGTATTGGCCACCGTCACCAGCAGCTATCTCCATGTAAAGCCAATTTCCGATGTCATTTATCAGAAACGTCAAGCCTTCAAGGATATTGTCTTGAGGAGTCTCAGCTGGTTGGCTCGGTCGCTCCTGTAATCCTACAGGGACACACTTTTTCTCTGTTACGATATTAGTTGCGTATTATTTCAGTAAAATACTCCTTAATATTAATGAAACACCGCACACCGTGTGATATTCATTAGATATCGCGTCGCCAGATTTTGATTTTGTTTGCGTCGGTGTTAGCACGTGTTTTATTTATATGTTAATATAAAATTACGTCCATTTATCGACGCTCAGCCTGAAGGCATGGCTCTGGCGGATTAAGCATTAGTCGTTTTTAATACGGCTTTACCAATTCGAGCGAACACTTACGACTCTAATTAGAACTTTGTACGACTGAAGGCGCCGTAGACGATGGTAATAGTGAATTTACATCTGTCCGATTAATCGGATCTGACTCCCGCCTCCCTGTAACATTCTACTCGGAAGGTCGTTTACACCATCCGTCTGGCTCTCCCGCTCGTTCGTTACTTTCACGCGACACGCTCGCCACGTGATACGACGGAGTTACAAAATGGCAGATCACAGCAGCGACTCTAGTGACGAAGACAAGCCAAATCTGCCAGTTGCGGCTGCGAGTGCAGCGACTATAGTCGTGGCGAGGCTCTCAGAAAGAGGAGCGGTCAGTTTGGACGAGAGGGTATTTAAAAAGACGTAGCTACCTGTGGGCATATAGTCACAGTCCTTTTTTTCGTCCGATAATTTTAAATCCAATTTAGGCGCCATCTTGTAACAAAGTAAAACGGTATACGGCTAGGGTCACGTGCTTCCACTATTCGTTCGTTGGTTGAAGCTTCCGAAATTTAGAACCAGACGGAAATTCAAAACTGTTCCGTTTTTTACGTAAAATCAGAGCCGGGAGTTGGAATCGGAGGTCGAAGGCGGGAACCGCATCCCAATAATCAGATGATGTAAATCCACTATAAGAGATTAACCGACAAAATGCTCTATTTCGCAACTATTCTTCGGCCTATATTCCGTCATGATTCGTCCGTTTTAATAGCGCAATCGTTTTATTGCCACCTGATTGGTCAGTTTTTATATTGCGTAATTATTTGTTCGTTTTTATTTTGCAATTGTTTTATTGCCCCACGAATCGTCCGTTGTCATTTCGCCATTATTCGTCTGTTTTTATTGCGCCAGGCGTCGTTTTTTATACCCTAAGATTTGCCAGTTGTTACCGCACTATTCAGTTCGTTTTTAATTACGCACTTGCTCGATTGCAACATTATGTCGTCGCGCTAATATTCGTTCATTTACCGTATTGCTCAACCGTTTAATGGCGCCATAATTCACCCGTTACCATTGCACAATTAATCTGACTTTTAATGCGCCATGATTCGTCCGTTTTATTACCCTATGATTCATCCGATGGTATTGAGTCACCATATCATCGCTCCATGTTTCGCTTGTCCCTTTAGCGCCATGTTTGCCTGCGATGATCGGCTTGTCCGCGTCGCGCAATGATTTGCCAGTCCCTATGGTGCGATAATTCGCCTGTCCTAACCGCATCGTGATTCGCATGTCCCCGTCGCGCTGTTGGCATGTCCCCGTCGCGCTGTTGGCATGTCCCCGTCGCGTTGTCGGAATGTCCCTGTCGCAACAAGATCCTGTTGATAGAAAAGGCGGTTGCTCGTGGAAGCGAACGTCTGGATCGTCCCGGCCCAGGGATTAGTTCATCACGATGACACGAATGTTTTTTGAATTACGCTACACTAGGCTGAAACACTATCCAAATTGTGGGAGGAAGTAACGCAAAAACAATATTTCCATAGTAAAAATTGCCGAGGAACTTAATGGCGTTTCTGCCATTACCGATCGAAAACTGGTATTTTATTAAGTCAATTAATTACCAGTTAACTCGAGTATTTAACAACACATACAATAAAACCATGCAGCTTTAAATTCAATACACAATACACCGCGTTTTAAAAAAATTGTTACATTATCATAAAACATTCTAATAGCTTAAATACGAGACTCCTTCCAACTGCAAGAGGCAAATGGCAAGTAATGGAAGCATACATATCGCGATAGCGATTTTATGATGTATATAACAGATACCCATGGTTCCAAGTACAAAATGAATCAATAATTAAAATATCGTACGTTTCTTCGTGTGCAAATTTTCAAACACGCAAATAACACAAACAGGCAAAGCAAGTCGATCATAACAAAGCAAAAGTTTACCATGTTCCAGTAATATTGTATGCGACATGGCGGGATTGCGGATTTAGGTCAAGCTTAGGACTTCCCATTATCTCTACTACTATTATATATTTTACCATTGGCTCGTTTGTTTAAAGAAATAATTTGCATCATCTCCACAGTTTTGGACGTCTGATTAGTAGCCACAACCCCCAAATTTTGTTCCCATTATTTCTACAGCGCTACGTCAAAGAACATTAGGGTTAACACACACGGGTTTTACGTAAATATATTGCCGAGTGCTTGCCGACAGCGGACAGTCTGTATTTGTACTTGTGAGATAGGAAAGACGTATGAATACAGTGGATACGCCTGGCATTGTCGCCGGAAAACAATCACTCAGACGACGATAGCTTGTTGAGTTGTGAGACTTCGTTGTCATCTATCAGTCGTAACTTATAGAGGAGATCGCTCAGATTCAGTCGGGTCGGTCGCGTGTTGTTGAATAGCCCTGTCCACGGTGTTCCGCTGTGGTGGTAATGGGAGTGAAAAAAATGGCGGCAGCTTCGTGCATAGCCATGTCTGTGGTGTTCGCTATAGAAATAACGGGAATAGAGATACTCAGGACGGTTTAAGACATTTCTCTGGTCGTACGAGTAGAATCGAATTGGGACAATATGTATTTTTGTTTTTAATACAGTGGAAATAATGGGAATAGAGATAATGGGAATGCACCAAATCTGTCAACATAGAGGCTCCAACTCGTGTTACAAACGTATACAAAACGTCGGTGAAAAATAGTCAGGTTTCTATGTCAATTTATAAACGGTATAAACAATTATTTATATCAGCGTATTTAGAGTAATTCGTTGGTAAAGTAAAATACTTATAGACCGCAAGCATCATGCATTCCAGGCTCTGGGATGCGGTTTACAAAGAATGTTTATGCAGCTCTTCACCGCGAATTCAACACCTTCGCCATTGGCATATAACCCGTCGAAGACGTGGTCTACATTTTTGTAAAGATAGCATCATTGTGTATACGGGTCTACTCCAGCAAGCAGGGATAAATGACTTGGGCAGTGTGATCGCAGAAAAGTAGGTGGGCGGATTTTAATCTGCGATTATCTGGTACGAGTCCAGACCTTCTACTACTCGACGAATTGCTCGCCTCATTGCAACAGGAAGAGTTCCCAATATTTCAAACGTAAAAGTCTTGTTTATTTCACAGAGAGAAAGGCACGGGGTACATATCCGTCATGTCCTCGATTCGAACCACAAACCAACTTGATTCGATTGCTACCCTCAACGTGATTTCTTAACGTCACCAACGTCCAAATTGTCAGCATTGTATTACAAATATACAGGGTGATTCATAATTATGTAACCACTTTTGTAATTATAAATTATATTACTATTAACGTCACATATATGATGTAGGTAAGGACACGTTTCATTACGTCACGGCCTTAGTACGCTGACCTCTGCGATAAGCCGTTCTTGATAAGATTTTAAAAAATACAAACATCGGCATTAGTTACCATAGATGCGATGACGATACCATGAACAAATCTAGAAGAGACCAACCCAAGGACAATATTTGCCATATAACAGACCTCTGCGATAAGCGGTTTTTGAGGGGATTTTTTAGAACGAATACGAACATCGGCAGAGGTTACTTCCCCTGGCTACGATGACGATACGATTAACATATCTAGAAGAGACCAACCCCCGCTGCGATAAGCGGTTCTTGAGATGAAAACGTTAATATCGGATGGACGGACGGACCACGGACAATCTCCGAGCTGAAAAACTCACCAGGCATATTCTCTAGTGAGCGAATACTGAGTAAGGTGCTGATGAACTTGGAGCATGCCATAATTACCCAGTTCGATTTTGAACTTGAACTTTTTCTTGTATTTCTAGTTAATCATAGTAACCGTAAATTTGCAAAGTATCTTTGATAGCCATGTGTTAAAAAATCAATAAAATTAATTACATTTCACCACTGTCGGATATCGGGCGATGAGAGACAGGCAACAACAAGCGAACATGAGCGTGAATCATCCAAGGTGAATGCTTGGTGTCCACCATCCGGTACCAAAGTATACAGACCGTACATTTCTCCCGAGAAAACTGTAAACGCTGACGACTATCCGGACTTTCTGCAGCAGTTCTTCATACCGCAACTACTGGAAAATGGTATGGATATAGACACCAACAAGATGGTGCGCCCGCGCACTTTCTAATTCGCGTACGAGAATGGTTAACTGAGACCTTTGGGGGTGAATTGGATCGGCCGTGAAGAACCGCTACTTTGGCCAGCCCGCACCCTTGGTTTCACGATTTTGACTTCTTTCTGTGAGGATTCGTGAAAAACTGAGTTTATGCCACAAAACCGCGTGATATAGGGGACCCGATGCGGCGAATAGTGGAGCCTGTGGCAGCGGTAACACCCGAGATGCTCCACAATGTTTGCACTGAGAGCAAGAATCGCCTGCATCACTGCATCGAAGCGGGAGTGGGCCATGTCGAGAAACAATCATGTTGCAGAACTGTACTAAAAACGTAACGTAATACATGCCTACTTGCTTACACCATATATACGACAATTATAGTAATATAAACTATCATCACAAAAGCGGGTACATAATTATGAATCACCCTGTATAACTAAATACACCAAGAGTTTTCAATGGAATATACGAAAATAATATGAAGATCAACGAAGATACAACGAATTATCGGACAAATATTTAATACACAACGTAAGACATGTGTGTATCATATGACGTATGACATGTTATGACATATACATTCTAGAATGCACCATAAAATATGACTGGAGAGACATGCACAGGACAAAAACCTGTGCTTGTGATGGAAGTTTATTTCTGTGCATTTTTCTCCGGTTACTCGGAGAACTACAATGGCTAGCTCCCTTAAACATTACATGAAATATGAATATCCGATAACTATATATGTCTTGGCTTATTTTATGCCGTCCCGTGAGTATAAAAAGAACATAACCCGCGGTCGATTAACGGGACGGTATATCTGGCAATGCCGTCGACTCCATTGACAAACTGTAATAACCGGAAGTTAACAACACCCATGCAATATCAATTGGAGTACAGCGCTATACATAACGGTCCCCAATGTGTTGGGTTTGTGTTATATCGTTGATTGATAGCTCAGTTGGTACAGCACCGGACTCCGAACCTGGAGGTGGCGGTTCCCTATCGCAGGCAGAATCTTCTGTGTTTTTCCACCTGTATCCTCGGGCGAGGTACTTTATCTCGATTGCTTTGCGCACTTTATGGTTGCATTTATTGATGGCAAATTATGCATGTGTTGGGAAAATTTGCGAAATGTCCTACCGGCGCTTGTTACATAGCTACCCTCCCTCGTTATAAACCTTCATTTGGCAAGCTGCGCAAGCGGTTCTAAAGTGCGGTATATAAATGCCACGCACTACTCTTTTTACGGACCGATGCACTTAACTACGCGATATCGCGTAATCAACGTACATGTTTCAATGAAAACGCCAGAAACGAATCTGTAATACTTTGTTACAAGCGATTTCATTTCGTTAAACGTCGGCTATTATGCGCTCGCGTGACCGAGTCGTTAACATCAGACCACGACGGTGGGTGTCGCGAATTAAGACCCGATTCATCCGACCCTTGCCCACAACACATCTAATTATGTATGCGCATGAGATAGATTGTCACCGAATTTCCCACAGGCGCTTGCAGTTTGTCTCGATATATACCCTCGGAGAAATGACTTGAAAATATTGCTTTTTGTATACAGGTAATCCAATTTTCGAGGCCCATGGCGCCGTCTGTCTCGACTCTAGCTGCCGTCAGGGCGAAAAAACGGACACGCGTTTTGTCGCGCACTCGGAATTAAGGTACATGCCATTGCGTATGCAGCATTAGACGCGGGATATTTTCACTGGTGATGCCAGTTTCTCTTCGCGGCCAATCACTACATATATATTATGCTTTGCAGATGTATTCTCTTCTATTAACAAGTACTGCGTCTCTCCCTTGAAAAAAATAACTATCGAGAAGTGCAAAAGAATTACGTAAACACGATTTGAGCTGTACTGAAGTTATATCGTTGTTCTGTTAATGACGTACAAAATCGGAAAAACACAGAAGACTATCGCCATTAAATTGAATTTGGGAAACAGCGAGAACTTTCGCCACGTAACCTGTAAGCGATTTACAACAGTCTTGGTTTAAAATTTCTGGCATGTGGCATCGCGGGTCGCGAAGCGCACTGCCGGCTTTGTGTGATCCATCAGCATTGTCATAAACAGTAACCGTCGTCGTTGAACATCATACCTTTTATTAGACCTCGATGGCTTTTTGGATTGAGCGCCTCAGCGTGTTTTGGCCAAACGTGCTTTTGCCCCACCCAACCCCTCCCTTCATTTAATTGTATTGTTTTTTATCTTTCTCCAGTATAAGTTCAGCGGGTGTATCTTCTCGTAGCCTAATTAGTTTCTAAGTCAGTTGCGACTCACAGCTAAAATTGCTCTGTAATTGGTAGAAAAATGTCCATTATATCCACTGTAACGCGTCTCCCGCAGTGGTTTTGTACAAAATACTCACGTGATCGAACAGTCTCGCTGCTTAAATAATGATCTTTCGTGCTCACAGTACTAAAATCGATAACAGCCTCGGGCAAGAACCCGATAATTGATCCATACAGACGGAGATCGGAGAAATAAAGTCATCGTGACACGCCTTACTTAACCCGATACCGCAATCGGTGACGGCAGTACGCTTGTCGCCGATACCGGCTATCTCGACACTGGCCAGTCCACCTGAATGGCGATATCCTTCCACGCGAAAGGGTTCGGAGAAAAAAAACCCGAGTACAAAATCAATACAAATGACAACGCTTCAAATCGCAAGGAGCCGAGCGTTATATTTCGTGGAAAGGTGTAGGGTAGACTGTTCTTTAATGTGACGTTTGAAATGAGAGTCTCTCACTCGACAAGGCTTTACTGTATGGTGTATACTTATATACATGGTTTTGCATCTTGAATATATCGATACTATACATGCTTCAGTATACAGGGTATATTAATATAAGAAAGGTTTGTATGTTGAGTATATTCATATATGTAATTTTGCATACTGCGGATATCTATAATATAAATGGTATAGCATATCAGGGATATTAATATACATTGTATACGAAGTATGTGTAAGCTTTTTGAGCGTATTAACAACGCTATGCCTGTTGAGCATACTCATATACATTGTTTTGTATATTGAGTGCATTTGAATATATTTAGTATAAGAATATACATGGTTCCTCACATCGAGTATATTTAAGAATATATTAATATACAGCAGTTGTATATTGAGTATATCAATAGAGTATAATATATTATTATGTTTCATGAATCGAGTGCATTTAAGTATATTGCCTATATTGATGCTCATGGTTAAGTATATCTGTACTTTTAAGTATATTATGTATATTGATTTACAACGGTATGTATATTGAGTATATTAATATACATGATTTAGTTATAAGTTTTTAATAGTTGGTGAAATACTAAAGTTCTTTGGTAAAACCTTCAAAATACACATAACTGATGTAAGAGTGCAATTAAAATTTAGTATAAGCTTTGATGATGGCCAAATAGTAAATGGTAAAGGCAAAAATGATCACATCCTGCATATAATCATAAGGTATAGAGGTCACGTGGGTTAGCGGTTCGCGAGGTGGACAGCGGTTCTAGAAATCCGCGTGGGAATCAGACTCGTTTCGTTTTTTGGGTCTGCAGAAGTGCCTTCAATGATACCTACCACTGGCAGTGCGGGTGGTTACGAATAGTGGTGTGGATGGTTACAAATGGTGGTGCGGGTGGTGTGGGTGGTTACGAATAGTGGTGTGGATGGTTACAAATGGTGGTGTGGGTGGTTACAAATAGTGGTGCGGGTGGTTACAGATGGTGGTGCGGGATGGTTACGAATGGTGATGCGGGATGGTTACGAATGGTGATGCGGGTGGTTACAAAGTGCTGTGGGTGGTTACGAATGGTGGTGGTGGTGGTTACGAATAGTGGTGTGGGTGATCACGAATGGTGGTGTGGGTGGTTACAAATAGTGGTGTGGGTGGTTACGAATGGTGGTGTGGGTGGTTCTTGAAGTACGGTAACACGATGAGGGCTTCCTCCATCTGACGGGGATGCGTTTTGCATGATGGGGATTCTTGAGGCTCTGTCCTCTCCGCTATCCCACTATTTCACTCGACATGATCACCACCTCAGACCACAGATTTAGCGGAGCTGCTGCTAAATTATGTTGGCACGAATTGACAAGAGTCGACGGTCTGCCTGCGCTATGCAGTCCTGCCGCAATTACTCTCATCCCCCCTTCCCCGCCCTCGGAATAAAAAATAGCTAACTGCATTCGTCGCAGGAGAACTGGGACAAGACAAGCGTGTAATCCCGGCTTAACGGCACACGTACGTACGGAGATGATAGACGATTTCATGATTTCAGCATAAACCGCGGCGGCGATAAACGACGAATGACAGGTCAGAATTACGTCATGGCGGACGGAGTGAAGCACGCGATGGAGGTCGGTCATCCGTCGGTCAATAACGAAAACAGTGGACGCCGCGCGAGCTGAATGGCACTTCCGCCGAATCATCGCTCTCTCCCTAATCGAATTTTTCCCGATAACGCCGCGGAGTTTCGGGCGCGGTCGAGGCAACGAGTCCGCGCGGATCTGCGGACGGCGGGAGTCGTTAAGAATACGCGTCGGTCGCTAGATCGGTTTGTCAATAGACTCGATTGTGATGTCGCGCGGCGCGAAACCGTTTACCTCGAGTAAATCTCATTCAGATTCCGAGGTCGATATATCGAGCTTGATTAAGCTTACGCGCAATATCCGAAAAGACAGCGCAAACACGGCATTTGCATCCTGTTTACCCATGCTCCCGAATTTACGATCACGATCAAATTCACAAAAGGCACAAATGAGCTCCACTGCCTTTAAAACAGAACAAGTGGGGGTAGCCGTATGAGTCTACGTAAAGAACAAGGAAAAGACTGTAGCATCTTATGAGACTAACAAAAGTTTATCGAAACACGATGTCTTTCGCAGAAACGGGGAATATGCTTCATCGGGTGAATTTCTTGTGTCTGCGAAAGCTCGTGTTTCAATAAACTTTCGTTTGTCTCATAAGGTGCTACAGTCTTTTCCTTGCCTTTAACCCTTACCACACTGACATCTGTATATCACATTACTATTGCAAGACAATTTGGTCACAACAGTTTGCTAAGGATTAAAACGGCACTTAAAACATATTATTTTAATACTGCGTATTTGTAATGGGTCTTATACAATATTATGGAATTTTAATAAATGCTACGTAGCAAGTTGATTTTAATTTGAAAAAATTTTTGTGATATATAAATATAAATATATACATACATATTTGCTCTTATATCTCATCTACCACCAGTACTCTCTCAACCTAATACGCAGGCATATTCAATATCATAACTATTGGAATTTGGTGCATACTTTTATCATCACAAGATATCATTATCACCTAATTTTATGTATAATACTCATTATTGTCATACTACTCGATTGTATTCCTATGATCTGCATTATACTCTGTGTTGTGTTTTCAATATTAGGACCATGGTTTTATAAGTAGCCAACAGGCTCTGTGTACAGTGTTGTTTTTGTAGAATAACATTTTGGCGGCAACTATAAATAATACGTAATATATAAATAAATATTACATATAAGTGTATTTATATGTTTTATTTTTTTAATTTTAATTTCTCAGCGATATATTTTTTATCCTTAATGAATTCCTATACATTATTTTAATCTATTCTAAAGTATCTTTGTCTGAATTTTCATTACGATATATATCGAACATACTACGAACAGGTGCTAAATGAATAAACTTAAACATTAGGGTTCATTGAGTTGGTCTAAAATTCCACGAGCTGTGGTTTAATGGTTCGGGAAAAGAAAAAGGAAAAAGGAAATGAATAACAAGAATAATGAAGAAAATTTTTTCGTACGAATTTGGTACAGGAATCCTTTACAAAAATATCAAAGCTACTAATTTTCCCAAATGTATCCAACTTAAAAAACTAAAAATTCACGTCAGGGCACATCGTGTAAATTCTCGTACCGTATTCTGCGTGATGAATGTGTAGGACTTGATTCTAATGCGAATTTACCTTCAAATGTAAACTGCTAATAAAGCACTAATTATAAAGCTGGATTTTCATTGTTGGATATCGCTAAATATTTTCATAAAAGTCGGTTTCGTAAAATATCGCATGCGTACGAGATAATACTGAAAGCAAAACTGACAATTATCGCGATTAATAGAGTAGCGCGGGAACCTCGCAGTTTCCCTTTTCAGGAAAAAAATAATGATTGCTAAAGCAGCTAAACCGAGCTACAATATTCGCGTTTATTAAAAATACGCCGTATGGAAAAACACGACTGCGAGTTGTTTCACTAATTTGGCTAATTGCTATTTACATGCATAGTACAAGACTCTTGTACAAGAATATAATAGACAATATAAAAAAAAATTGTGTATAGGATATATACACAACGCATTAAGTTGGTGTGCATATATATCCAGCTCATTGCTATTTAATATGCACAGATTAATTCGCATTAATTAGCATGCGTAGACTAATTAGCATTAATTAGCATACGTGGATTAATTAGCATGCGTAGACTAATTAGCATTAATTAGCATGTGTGGATTAATTAAAATATGCATAATGTTGGATGACTTGATACATTACACCGAGACAGGTAGGAAACCTAAAGAACGGTGGAGAGATTCGAGCTGAGATTCTGGATGCGTTTCGCGTTGCAGTTCTTGCAGAGGATCATCTCGTCGAGAGGGTAGCAGCCCCGACCTTCGCCCTCAGACGACAGCAGCATACCGCAGTCCTGTCAACGGTAAACGACGACTCCCTACCTATATCGCTGCCGAGATGGAGCGGGTGAGAGATGAGCGATATTTCGTGAATTACACGATGCCTCGATTCGCTCGAAGGTCACGGGAAATTGTAGCATGTTTGAAGACAAAACACCGCAAACCCCATGAGCCCATGGAGGACTGAGTAACCCTTGTGGAATAGGCTTACTCTCCCTCCCTCCCTCTCCCTCTCCCCCTCTCTCTCTCTCTCCCTCTCTCTCGTTGTGCTTACCGCTCCACTATCTCATCTCACTGTACATAATCCCCTAGCCCAGATTAAGGAGACATTCATAGGGGTAGCCATTATGGTCCTTTAAATAGCTGAAGAAAAATGCACATAAATAATCGCATCAAACCCCTATGCTCTTTTGCGACGGGGTATAAAGGTTTTCCCTGCATTTCTCTCCAGTTATCCATTCTTAAGAGCGTAAAAACACAATTTATTCTAACAAAATTCAGTGTTGTCGTGTTGAACGCAATGGAAACTAACTTGTAGATAGGCCATCATGAATATGTCTGAATTAGTACTAGCGATGTATTACACTATCAAATGCCATTGTGAGTAGCCATTGTCGATTCAAGATGTCAAATTGGGTACACGGACACTATAACTGGACTAACAGTTACGATCACACTTCTGGTACGCGAAATGTCTCATGCGATTAAATACGCGAGCGAAGTCGGGAAATATACCTTGACTTGCGTGTGGCATGTATTTCAGGTCAAGCTTAGAGGGGTATGTATTTCAAGGAAAAAACTGACAACTCACAACACATAATACCAATTGTACGCAGGTATACGGTACAACAGCAAACAATGTCATGATCGCAACGCGAAATCTTTAACCATCTAGACGTTAAAAAATTTACCCACGAGGTTACGCCAGAGTCAATGCCCAACAGACCCAGGATTTTAAATGAAGAAGGACTCTCATAGTTGGTCTGTAAAAGAATAACTTTTCCCGAAGCATCAATGAATCAATGCAATCTGATCCTACTCAAGATGTTTGCTCATTAACCGTAACATGATAGCGTTCTCAGTCGCGGTTCAAATGAGACGTTTTCAGCGAAATCAGACGATTTAAAGCGGCAGACGGCTCTGTTTGTTCGCCGTTAGCTGTTTTCCGAACACTTCCTTTTTCATTTGTCTCTCGATTTGTCGTACCGTTAGAATGAGGATTTTAACGTCGCGGAAACAATCGCGGATATGTTCGCTAGAGCAGTAACGCCGACATAACTGGCTCGTGGCAGGGAAACAAGGCGGAAAAGTCGCAACACCTCTATGGCTTCATGGCGTCATCGATCATCGGATGAATATTGCTGAAAATCTCGCGATATACTCTGTCGCGACGAGCCACCGTGCGTGATGGCCGCGTAGGCTGGCCGTATCCAGATTAAAACAGTAAAGCTGTGGAAGTTACCAGGATGTACTGCTTCAAGGTATTATTTCGTTGTTTGGGTGACACAGGGAAAGATTGGTGATGTTGGGGAGAGGACATTTTTTAGAGAAAGCTGAGGAGTCTACTGTCTACTGGGAGGGGGTTTGGTTAGCGTAGACAGCAGTTTGAGAGCTCGACTCGTCTGGTTCAATTCTCACTCTAGCCAGTAAACTATCTGAGGTAGAAAACACCTCAAACCCTCATGCACATGGTGAGGTCTGGGTAGCCCTCGCAATGTGGTTCCTTTGGGTCTTATACCCTCAAAATATAATAATACCTTTAGAATGCAAGTATGCCCTTATAATATAATTATGCCCTTATTATATAATTATGCCCTTATAATATACGTTATAATATAATTGTACCTTATAATATAATTATATCATATATAATACATATATAGTTATACCCTTATATCATAATTTTACAATTGTATACCCTTATATAATTATACCCTTGTAATATATTTAATTATACTCATGTACCTTTATAATTTATGATTATACCCTTATAATACATTTAATTATACTCTTATACCCTTATATAATTATAATCTTATAATAGATTTAATGATATTCTTATACCCTTATATAATCATACCCCTATATATTTAATTATACACTTATACCCTTATCTTCTATAATTATACCATTATAACATATTTAATTATACTCTTGTAACTATACATAATTATACCCTTATAATATATTTGATTATACTCTTATACCCTTATATAATTATAATCTTATAATAGATTTAATGATACACTTATACCCTTATATAATTATACCATTATAACATATTTAATTATACTCTTGTAACTATACATAATTATACCCTTATAATATATTTAATTATACTCTTATACCCTTATATAATTATAACCTTATAATAGATTTAATGATACACTTATACCCTTATATAATTATACCATTATAACATATTTAATTATACTCTTGTACCTTTATATAATTAGACCCTTATAATATATTTAATTATACTCTTGTAACTTTACATAATTATACCCTTATATGTTTAATTATACTCTGATACCCTACAACATCTTACAATACAATTTTTTTTATTTTTATATTCAAGTAAAAAAATCTAGCGAATTTCCTCCAGTGCATTGTGCCAGGAAATATCCATGTTACGTGTGGATGGATTCTCACTTGCGACTTCTCGCATGGCTAACTGTATTTGTACGTACCTGGCAGCGATAACACGACATGTGGAAGCTTCGATCCATGGCGACGACCCTCACGGTCTCGTCTTGCCCCGGATCGGGCATGATCGGCCGTTGGCACACGCAGCAACGCGGGGCGAACTTCCTGAGTAAACACAATATCGCTTCGAACTGTGATAACGCGTTGGCGCAATAAACAATTGACGTGTTTGTGCCATCAACGTGACAACATTTATGAACCGTAAGAATTAGCCAACAAAGGCTCTCAGATGCGCTTTACAATGAAATGGTTTTGGCGGATATTCAGCGCATATACAATACCTTCGACACTCACCCCCTCCCCAGGTTAATATCGAGCAACTACCCATTTTGACGACATATTTACTCCAGCAATCGGGGATTGTTGAATGACTTGCTGAGGATCACCGCAGAAAAGTCGACGGGTGGAAGGTTTCGAATCGGTGACTTTTCG
>WURV02157228.1:0-16271 GCA_011762755.2 Epimenia babai | reverse complement strand
TATTCTAGGGCAGTCTATACTTTGCCAAAACTAGTAATAATTTGCAACAAATAAATAATAAATCACGTTCACTATCACTAACGACAATAGAAAAATTAATGAACCCATTAAATTTGACCAAAGTTTTAAAAATTGGAAAGATTGGTTTAATGTTATCAAATATCTGAGGAAAGAAAATTAAATTGCAATTTCAGAAAAAGTTAATTTATTCAGCGATTATTAATAGTTATTCTGAGGAGGCTGCCCAATAACCTCTCAGTGAGACATGATAAAATCATAACACATCTTTGTTGGAAAGTTGAAACGCGATGTATACACTATGTCGTCCTAGACCGCATGAAATATAAGGTTACGTTATATTATTACTGTAGATAAAAATGGGATTTCCGAACGTTCCACGAACGCAATAGGATCGGCAGGAGATTTGTTTCCAGTCTACTTAGTCCTGAATGTTTTGACCAATCAAGATTTCCTGATTTGGATTATTGTGCTTACGAATTTAGGCCACTTTACGAAAATTAAACCTGTCCATATAAAGCCATTACAAATTTATCGGTAGGTAGATCCATTATTTATAACCTACTAGCAAACAGATCCCAAGGCGGAAAAAGCCACTTACAAAATTAAATTCGACACCCCCTTATAGTTACTCATTTCACCTATGGCACTGCACGATAGGGACATTCACGCGTCAATGAAACCCGGTTAAATGGGTACAAACGACCGTTTAATACATTTGAGCGATTAACCTACTTGTAAAATGTAATCACAACTGTTTCTGATAGTATAATATGTCATATTAAGCAAAACAATTACCGTTAGTCATCTTCGCAAGTCTTTAGTGTTAACTAATAGTTCTACGTTGTAACCTATACCATCGTTTCGTATCAATTCTTCAACATGCGATCGCGTGTAAAATTATACAGTATATGTATATTCATTAGTACAATTCCCGTGTTGTACGTTCTCTGCGAGAAAAATAGCAGTATACGGTCTGATTTTGAAACTGGAACTAGCAAAGATTCAGAATGGGGCGCTGATATGGATTTGGAAATTTTCGAAAAACAGACAACCCCATTCGAACAAACAAACGCCTTGCTCAAGCAATGCATGGAAACGATTAAAGAACTCGAAACCGCCACATCGAAGCAAATTGAATTTTTGCGAAAGGATTTTAATGAAAAAATTGAGTTGAATCGAATGGCGAAAGACGCAAGTGAGGACCGTTTGAGATTGATTATTGAACGCCTTGAAGCAACGGTCGCTGGACTTGTTGCTGACTCGCAGGGTGAGACTATACCTATATAATGATACTTCAACATGCCAGAAAGTGGTAGGACGTTGGAAACCTAACTTATTGTTTTAATCGCAGGCTTAAGACAGCATAATTTTTGTTTGATAAATGTTGTAATTGTAATTTGTAAAGTTCCGCGGATCTCGGCCGCCAGTTTAGTTCAGAATGTCCGCTGGATCTTTCAATATCTCTGGAGTCAACCGAATACGTGATGTGCGCAAATAGCAATACATTTGGTAGCCTATTATTAATTGATTTGTTTAGAGTGGAAGGTAACCGGTCACCCGTTGAATGTAATTGTTAGAATTTCGACGGTTTTAAATTGGTATTTTCAAACCAATATTTATTTACAATATTATTAATTGATATAGATCGAACAAGCGATTGGTTAAAATCAATCAACTTACAAGCAAGGAAAAATTACAACGTCGTTGCAACCGCTGTGTGGTTATTCAACACCAACATCACTGACCATCACGCTAAATTAGTAAGTGATCAGCTCTATAATATCAACAGCTATATAGCACACGAGAGAAGTGATAGGTTTTAGTCTGTGTGATGCGCTTTTGTTTATCAGGTATTATTGTTAGATGCGATGAGTAGGTAGAGGTAACACACATTAATATAATAATGCTTGTCCATACTGAGTGATAGAAAAACCTCTTATACGGGTTATATGTTTAGATCAAGGCTAAATATAGAGTAAAAATTCAGTAGGCCTAAGTTAGGACAAGATACACAAGGTAGAATATAGAAAGAAAACCTAGAGGACAACGAATGTGCAGGAAGAGGTGTATGGGTGAACGGAGAAGAGTAGAAAAATATTGAAATTATGGTGATTAAATGTAATTAGCCTTTATTTAACTATGTGGTCAATGGCTACCATTTTAGACGTGATAGTGTGAGACAAATGCTTTAGCTGAGTTAAGTGCTGCGACACTGTTGAATTGAAGATTATGTGGACATGTTTTTATTTATTTATTTGTCCATAGTAACTAAAGAAGAAAAAAAACAGTAGAACAACCACAAACAAAAAACTAAAAAGAGATTGAACTATACTACAATGTTATGGGAATAGCTACAAAAGACTTTCCCATCGTGACATAATCAAAGACCAGTATATTAGACCACTTTGTATTAAGTTTCGCACCAGACTATGTGCCCAATTATAAAACTGCTGTTGGGTTGTGAAACAAAATTTCCGCATTAACACATCAAACGCTGGCACACCAATTTCAATGCACTTTACACTTACGCTACACACAGTAGGCAACTTAAAGAGACATCTCAATGCCTTAATATAAGCCACTCGAATTTTACTACACATATAGTTATGAAACAATCTCCATTATTGCGAACCATAAAACCTGTGTGATATGACAAACAGTCTTCGTTTCACATCAGTTGAGCAATGAGCGGATTTCCTAGTAATAATATTAGCACGCACAAACAAAGAACGCATTTCTCTCCTTATATCCTCATTGTCATAACAATCATTTTGCACAATGACACCAAGGTACTTGTACTTTGCAACAAATTTTGATTTACTATCTCCCAAGTTACAACTAGGCCAACCCCGTCTGCTTGGATGTACAACCATGCACACAGACTTATCAGCATTAAGTTGAATATCATACTTGCTGACAAAAATCCCATAGATCATGAAGACCTGCCACACATGGGCTGAGTATCACCATGTCGTCAGCATAGAATAAATTATCATATGAGACATTATTATAACAACACCCAGGTTTCAGTGATAATTTTTGGCTCAGGCAGTTGACATATAGAGTAAACAGTTTTGGTGACAATATACCTCCCTGCCTTACACCATTACTGACACTAAAAAAATTAGCGGATATATTGTTCCACCATATATTACACTGCTGTGTGGTATACCAGAATGTTATAATCCTAACAATATACACAGGTGTATGGACCGCTAACAGAGAATGAAATAACTCTCACTGATTGACTCTATCAAATGCTTCCGAAGCATATAAAATGACATGTTAACTTCGCTACCATTCAAACGATAATAATCAATGATTTCTGCAAGTGCAAAAACACACTGTATAGCTTGATAGTCAATTCCTTAGTTTAGAGTCTCATATGTGTGGGTGTGATTTACCTCACACTTGTTTTCTACGATTAAAATTAATAAGAAAAACATGCGTTATAGAAAAATAAAGAATTACTGAATATGAAGCAATTCTTACAAAGAGCCAAGGATGAAGCAACGAGACGTATGAGGCCATATTTTGACGAAGACACGAAACGACAATTAAAGTTGTACCAGCTGGAGTCAGCCGTGCCACACAACAATTCTCAACTAAAGCAAGTACACGGGCGATAATCTTTAAAGCGTATTTCATGGTATCACAGTCGCCATTATGGCGGTAACTCTTGGTGACAGTCCTCTTTTATTCTAGGACAGACAGAAATTGTACTTTGGCCTGTACTCCTTGTGTAGGAGAAAACTCTTCCTATTCTTGTAGATCCACGACCCTCCGGATTCCCAGAAGAGTGTGGTTATCTGTATTTGGAGCATCTAAAAACCTCCGCAGATGAAAGAGATGTTGAGCTATTACTTACACGTTTTAGCTTTGTATTGGTTAGAATTTTTATGGTTTCATCATTCATTACAAAAGTTAAGGGTTTCATAACATTCGCCAATTGTATATTCCAATATAAAGATGAGCATCTTACCTGGGACTATTGTATAATGTGAATGTGTCCACACTTTTTAATCAGTGAACTAAAGGAATCATGGCTGTGTAGCTATTAAATATCACGTTAACTTATTTCCATAAGTCCTTGGATAAAACTCTGAATATGAAACAGGAGACTTGTCGAAGTGCGAGACGAGCTTTCAAGGATATTCGTGGCGGGAAAAGTATGTGTCCACAATGTTACTAAATGCTGGAGTCTTGATCCTGAGCTAAATAACGTGATGGCTACAAGTAACGATCTTGATGAACTAAAGTCTGTCTGGAAATCATGGCACGACGTGACAGGTCCAGTCTCCAGAAACCTCTACTCAGAACTCGTGGACCTGAGCAACATAGGGGCTCGTGATAACGGTGAATTAATGTCATTTATATATAGGCCTATATACATCAACCTATACGTCGGCGAGAGCGTGAGGGAAGTCATTTTCGAAAAGACACCACTTAACTCTTTCTATTTATTTTATTGCATACCCATTATACATATGGCCTAGAATTTCTTTATCTGCAGATGCCAGCCATCTTGAAAGGTGAAATAATAAAGTATCTTAGTATTATAAAATTTTTGCTTTTTATTTCATCAAGAATATCGAGAATACAAACCTGAAGCCTAACAGTTCGTTTACATTTTTAGTTGTTATTTTTATACCTATACTCTTAAGTCTAAGACAATTGTAAATCCGTTACAGTAAATTAGATTACATCAGTGTTCGGTGTAATTGTTGTTTTAACTATGGAAATCATTCATATAGCGCTTAAATTATGTTCCGTTGTATTATCGATTCGATATTGTTCAGTGTTCTCCAATTTCTTGATGCAATTTAATCTAAATAGCAAACATTTAAAAGAGTGAACGCCAGATAACTGATATTGTATAGAAGCGATCACTGTTCTAGATATTAACTTTGCTGCGAGTTTTTACACATCTCTGTGTCGTTTATATGTGATTCATTATTTCATTTAGATTCATATATTCACATATATTTTAATATTCTGACGCAGTCACATGCTAGTTTCTAAACCATACCTACAATAAAGGATTTACCATCTAGACCCATATGTCAAATATAGGCATACAGTACGTCAGTTAATACCTTAACCTGGCTGGTCTGTGTTATAGTCGCCTCTTTAATACCTAGCATCACACATAGGTAACAATTCTATACAACACTATACTGGAATGTAGGTTAAATTCTAATATATTTTTTTCCATTTTCAGTTTCTCTGAATAGAAATATTTTTTTTTCTAAATCAAACATTAATATTGTTTAACATTATTGTTTTAGTTGTTTATACCTAATAAATGTCAGTACAATTACCACCAATAACAGACGACTCGCATAGGTAATTATTAAACCACTTATCTCATTGATAACACTATTTAGTTCATAGAAAATGTAACGGGATTGCCCTGTTGTTTATCTGGGCTCCTTATAATTTTGATAACTATAACTAAATAACACTAGAAAATTTTCAACACTAGTTTATCTCAATGTAAATCGAGTTTGCTGATATTGGCTTCCAAATAAAACATGCTTCTTCTGCCCTCTATTGGAAAGGATACATCCCGATTATAGCAGTTTCCTTTACACAACTCGCCACGCTCCCTTAGCCCTATGCACTTTTCAAGTTTTACTCATTCGCCTTTGGTTTGTTTGATGTAACTAATGGGATACGGTGATAGATTGTGTCGACTGGATTTATATATAATCTAGTCAACATATAACTTATTCTCGACATTGCTGATAGCAAAGTCGTCTCGTTTAAAATCGCCAAAGGAAACGATCGGGATAGGAGAAAAGTTTGCAGAATCTTTCCCAGTGGGAATCATGCACACTCTGGTACCGGGTGTGGAGAGACCGAGATGCCGAAGGGAATCGTAAACGTCACTGTGTGTCGATAAGATGATTTACATGCTAAGTTGGTACAGTGTGATACTGTCATAGATGACATGGCATCGCGATACCAAATTCACTAACATATCCACCGTGTTATATATAAATGCCATGATAAATCGTATAATTGCCCGTTAAAAGAATACGCTATGTATACAAGGTAATCTAATGCAAATATTGATGAAACGTTCTGCAATTAATATCTCATATATAAGCTTTAGAGATGTTGGTGGCCCTTTTAGCCATATGTTATAAAACCCACAGAAACGGTAACATCTTATTGACTCTGTGACGTAGGCCTAACGATTCACAAGCAATATAAAATATCAGTTAGTTTTAACGAAAATCTTTATGGATTGGTGTCTCTCACTTTTATTAAGTTTGGTGGATATATTTGTTAATTATGATAGAAAGTTGAATAGAGTTGTTTGGTGTTAGGATTGTCGTGAGATGCAGTCATATTAAATCTTTTTTTACAATTAAATACAACAATAAAGAAGATTTTATTTTACGAAATCTGCATATTCGCTTGTGCACATTTATCTCATTAACCAGTAAATCCGCTTACCTCAGTCAACACTCGTTTAATACTGAGAGGCTGAATCTTGAAGAAATATTGTTAACGTGGCTGGCAACCCACACCTTTATTGTAAAGTGATCATAAAGAATTTATCAACTGTAAACTGCACCTATTTTCAGAAGGTAGAAAACTACAACATGGGTGGTACATGCATAAAAAATGTATAAATTTTATGGTTACATCTCTCAATTTATTATTCACTTTTATATATCAAGATGCGACTTTTTTGTAGGATTTCAAAATATTGGGGAATTTTGGCGCTCAATGCACTTTGAAATAGCCGGAATTGACAAAATAGCCGAAAATTTATACCAAGAACTCAAACCACTTTACCAACAGTTGTTTACATACGTTCGCCGGCAATTGTTGGAGAACTACGGAGCAGAATCCGGTATCGATCCAGAAGGTCCCATCCCCGCTCATCTTTTGGGTTAATTGGATACAAATATATTATATATATACTTAAGGAAAAAAGATAAGCCCCACCCTATTTTAATTTTTATATGTATGAAATCATGCAAATATAGAGTTTATGTAGTATTTTGATAGCAAAAAATAATATAAGATAATTTTTATTTCCATATGTGATCATTTTGGAGTAAAATTGAAGGTTTTCAAACTTTTAGTCTACAGAAAACCACCAAGAGTGGATATTACAAATTATCCACAAAAATAGGACCCAATGTTCGTGAATATGTCCAAAATGTCAGTATTTTGCGTAATCGTCACGAGCATTCAGGACGGCAAGAACTCTCCTCATCCCGGATATTAGGTGCTGAATCTCAATGCCATGGCTACCCTACGCCGCCTCTAATTCGTCAAGATCTTGTACTGGTGGATTTCTCCGGTTGACTATTCGACCAATAATATCCCAGATGTGCTCAATGGGATTGAGATCGGGACTTCTTGCTGGCCATGGTAGAGTGTGATGACGTTATCCCGCAGAAATTGGATAATTTCGCGAGGTCTTGCATTGTCATCCATAAAACTGGAAGTGAATAAAGCACATTGAATTGTTGGAGCACTACGTTTTCAAGGATTTTGTTGTGGTATATTTGGCCAGATTATGTTCCTCGAATTATCTGGAAGTCTAAATCACAATCAAAAGACATGTTAACCCAAATTATTAAGGACCCTCCCTCAAATAGATCGCTGATGTTGTTTTTTGTGCAAAAGCTTTGTCACGTTGCCTCTTAACACGAATTCTACGGTCGTACGCAGAAGAAACTTATGAACCGCTTTCTCCCTGCCCGCTTTAGATGAATCCTTTGTACTGGTCGTCTGACACGATACCCTTAACTCCATTGCCGATGGGGTACAGTTCTTGTAGAGAATGGACCATGTATCCGCTACATGGATCGTAGGGCGTTACTACTCGCAAAACGATGTCTTCGCACGAGTCTTCCGTCATCGCGTTCGTTTGTTTTTTGGGTCTCCCGGACCTTGCACGATCTTTTACGTCGCCAGTCTCTATACTTGGTGATCAGCCTATTAACAACATGGCGATCATAGCCCAACTCACTAATGATCGCACGGTGAAACATGCTAGTGTCCCTGTAATTCGCCATCTATGTCCTATCGATATTTTTCAGCGAGCCATAGTCGTTAATACACACTATAGAAAGAATTTGGTGAGAATGACAAACTAAATTGCGTTTTTTATGCAAAGCTGACTTGGGAGAATGCAAACCAACAATTTGGCAACACCAATTATGGCAGTCATGGCACAGTTGCTACATAGGCTTCATTGGTGGGCAAAAAGTATGCTTAGTAATGACTAATATTAACACTAATATAGGTCATACATTGCAAATCTATATACCCTGTTAAGAAATGAATAGGGTGGGCCTTAACTTATATATATATATATATTTATTTATTTATATACATATATGTCATATGACAACCAACTTCTAAACATTGTATTTCTTTTGTGTATTTAAAAATAATTATGAGCTATGTTTAAATTTCAAAGCGATTAGGATTTGATACTGTGGTAGTCAAACGGGCATGGTTTGTGTAAAGGCCCGACTAATTTATGATACGGGGCTCCCCTGACTCCCCTCGTTGTTGTCATCCTTTCGCGACTCTGGAATCACCTTTTATAATTCATAGATTCGTCACTGCTATGAGTAAGGCCGGCATAAGAGATTTTTCTGTATGGAAATTATTTTTAGTGTATTTGATTAAAATTTAATAACTCGTTATTATTCCAAAAGTGTGCACTTGTATGGCAGAACACAGTGAAAAACATGCATCGCATATAGGGTAGACATAATTTCATTAACATGAAATATTTTTTCTATTCAGGAAATATGTGGGCCCAAGGGTGGAGCAATCTGTTAAACAAACGAATTGCGATTCCATACCCGGATGTGGCGACCAGTGACGTTACCGAGGAGCTCGTTAAACAGAATTTCACTGTGAATGACATGTTCCGATTGGCAGAAAGATTCTTCACGTCAATTGGTCTATATCCGATGACGGATGAGTTCTGGAACAGGTCGATGTTAGTCAAACCAATAAAACGAAACGTGTCATGCCATGGAACGGCATATGACTTCCACCAAGAAAATGATTTTAGGTTGGTCCTTTAAACCACTATCATGTCAAGAATCCCCATTACTATAGGACCTTTCTTCCATTTGGACCATCACCTCAGATGGGTTTCTACTCTACAAGCATCTAGACTATAATATCGAATATGATTCGTAATTTACGAAACACAATTGGTGAAGTGCTCGATTGATATGAAAATAACATGGAATAGGCTACATGCGACCCTCATATCTTCAGTACAGCGCATCAATGTTTAGATCATGAGTCGGGATAGAAGGAATATTTTTTCAAATAATAATACTAATTGTATGCATGTGATGTTGCGGTTGCATTTCATCGACAGGATCAAGATGTGTACAGAGATCACGCATGAGTCGCTGTTTGTCGTTCATCATGAGATGGGTCACATTCAGTACTACATGGCATACCGACATCAACCGGATATCTACAGAACCGGCGCGAACACCGCGTTTCACGAAGCCATCGGTGACCTAATCGCTCTTTCCGTCAACACTGTGACTCACTTGAAGACCATTGGACTCCTCGACGATTCGACCGTCACCCCAGAACGACGATACAGTCTGGATTACCGTACAATAAGTGTCTATGCCACAGTTCAAAGACCATTAACCTTTTTTCTTCTTTCCTGCTCATAGGTTCAGCAGCAATTGCGTTATTAATCTGTCATCTATAGTACAATAAGGTACTTATAATCACAGATAACCTTCAAATATAACATGGGTCTTTTTTTCAGAACAGGACATCAACTTCTTGATGAAACAGGCATTGAGAATAGTAGGTTTTTTGCCGTTCGGATACCTCGTTGACAAATGGCGATGGAGCGTTTTTGATGGTACTATAACTCCCGATGACTACAATCGCAAGTGGTGGCAAATGAGGTGAAGTGCATTGAAATGAAATGAGATGACAGAATAAATTATCTACTAGTGTTGAATAAATAAATAAATATTTGAGAGGATTTTGTCACCTTCCACGTGTATGGTCCTGCGCCTTGTACCTACAATTAGAACCAATGACGGTGTCATGAAGAAACACTAGTCTATGATTCTCTTACTACTGAAACTTTCAAACAATCGTTTTATAGGCTCGAGATTTGCTTCTCATTGGACTTAGATGCGAAAAAAGTTTCAAGTTCCTACAAAATAGGTATAATGTGACATTTTCAGGCAAAAAGTCATTCCATGGCAGTTTGGAAAGCACTAGCAGTATATTACGGTTTCATCCCTCTATATTCTGAGTGATGGAACTATCTCCTGGGGCGCTTACATCTACCATATTTTGTTTTTTCGCCATATATGATCATGCATATCATGCATTTATCTAGTTTGCGACCTAAGTAGGCAGCTAGTTGGCGTTCTAAACCACTGGCGGGGATAGTCATTGGCTCACATTAAACATAATCGCGTTCCATAAAACTACACAGGCAAGTAGAGGGTTGAATTAAAATACTTTTGTTAAGTGTTTGTTATATAGTCTTGGGAGCATTTAGTCTGCACAAATCATACATGCAATTTAATAGTACGACCACTTACACTGCTCTGTTTATATTCAGAACACGTAAGTATTTCAAAAATGTGACCATATTAGGGGCTTTGGAAAAAATCACATGTATTTGGGACTGTTGGTATTTTAGATTGGAATATCAAGGACTCGTCCCTCCGGTGATGAGGTCCGAACATGACTTAGATCCGGCAGCCAAATATCACGTGACACTACACGTGCCCTACATCAGGTATACAAGTGTCCTGTGAGAACAATACTGGCCTGTAAATAATGATTTTGTCAGAAAAAATACAGCATGACAGCTATAATACAAATACAACTATCCATTCAATATGTAATATACAGAGCGTCCCACAAAATGCAATTTTTTTGACGACTTGCTACAAACTCAAAATGTAAGGAATATACATGATATGGGTATCCTTACAAAAACCTGCTATTTCTCTTCAAAAAAGCTATGAAAAATTAAAATCAATCAACATTTGTCAGAGCAAATAGAAGTAGTAACACCTTTATAGCTCACTGCAGAGATATAGATCATAAGCTTTCGAATGTTGTTCATCAGGCGAATGATGGAACATCTGTGTAAATCTAGCTATATATATATATATATATATATATATATATATATAGGGCAGATGTGAGTATGAAACACTGGACAGCTAATTGCGGTACAATCACATCCGCCCGATATATAGCTTGTATTACACAGATGTTCCATCAGTCACCCGATGAAGAATGTTCTAACATTCGAAAGCCTGTGATCTACATCTTCGCAGTGAGCCATAAAGGTGTTACCACTTCTATTTGCTGGTATTTTAACTGACTCACACGGCTACCACAATGAGTTCTAACATTTTTCGGAGATAGGGATATTTTCCCGAGACGTGTCAAAATGCCATCGGGACCAAGTTTTATGTTTCTTAGAGACGAATTGAAAAAAAAATTATGCAGGCTCTTTTGGTGCCACTGACATGTTTGTGTGTTAAGAGGGTGTGACGGCTTAAGGCCCCACTCTTTCTACCTGGCCTCCTTCCCTTCCCACGTGCAAGTGTGCCGTCCTCGCCATATTACCTACGGCCCTGTAAACGACGCGTGGAGAGGGATCCGGCCACGTAGAAGGAGGGGCCGTAAGCCGTTACAGCCTCTTAACACACAAACATGTCAGTGGCACAAAAGAGCCTACATAATATTTTTTTGTTTTAATTCATCTCCGAGAAACATAAAACATGGTCCCGATGGCATTTTGACCTGTCTCTTGGAAAATATCCATATCTCTGAGAAGTATAGATTGGTTTTAATTTTTCATTCCTTATTTTAAAGAGAAATAGCAGGTCTTTCTGATGATACCCATATCATGTATATTTTTCACATTTTGAGTTTGTAGCAGGTCGTCGAAAAATAATGAATTTCAAGGGGGACGCTCTGTACAACTATACGCAGAGATGGAGACCACATCAACGATGGCAAAAGCAATACACTCTCGTGTACGACTTTTCTATTCCTTGTTGGGAAATGCGTAGTTTTATTAGGCCTGTGAAATGTCTTCTTCAGAACTTTTTTGTACTCATAGGTACTTCATTGCTCACGTGATACAGTTTCAATTCTACGAAGCCATGTGTCGAAATGTACACTCGGGCCCTCTACACCAATGTGACTTCTATGGATCAAAGTCTGCTGGGGCAAAGTTGAAGTAAGTGCATTTGAATAGTGGACTCTAACGCACTGCGTTTTAATTCCGTATCATGAGAGTTGCATTGGACTCGGATTTAATGGAAAATTATATTTTATATTAAGAAATCATGTCTCTTGATGGCAGGATATTGCAAGAGGTCTGACGAGGCAGCGATATGTAATCGATTAAGATAATTCCACTGCGTGGACAGCAGCAACGAGTGCCTCTTCAAACAGGATAATTCCCGTCCACACAAAGCACGAATTTTGGTGGCTAGCCGGCAATAAGTAACAATAAGTGTTCCCATGGCCAGTTCAACTGCCCGTCTCACATGTTGTTCATTAAGCACATGTAGCGTGTATCGGAACGCAAAGTGTGGAACATTCACGACTAGTAATCAGTAATCAACCAACATGCCTGCACAGACTAATCTACTGCATGATCAGTGGCAAAGTTATTCATAGGCATGTTAAAGAGATAGCAAGGATGCATACATAAAAAGAGAGGAAATTAAAATGAAATAAATATTGAAAAGTGTACTTATTAACTTAGCTGTCGAACACTCTTTACACTATCACTCACTGTAAATAGTCTGTACCTATAATGTTATACTTCGTCGACTTGTAGACCTATATACAGCCTATACTGGCCGTTTTGATAACATGCTCAGTTACCGCAGACATTGAATATATTGATTGATTTTCATCGATTTATAGTGTTAATCAATAACCTATCGTTAATGAAGGTAGCCATTGCGGTTTTCTTACTAACTGGAGAGAATTGTACAATTTTAACCTATATCTATGATGGAACCAACAATTCACAACCTACTCATTATTATACATGAACATGAGCTTCATTATATAATTATCATGGTAAGATGGCTTTTTAATTACAAGACTATGACCGTCAGTGATAATTTTTACACCACCAGTATCTTTAGATAGCCAGATTTAAGATGATGTTACTATTCTTTATTATATTTCAGACGTATGTTGCGAATGGGGAAAAGCCGTCCATGGCCCGACGCAATGGAGGTACTAACAGGCCAACGAGAAATTAGTTCAAAGCCGTTGCTCAAATACTTCAAGCCGCTCGCTAATTGGTTGATCAAACAAAATTTTGGTGAGACCGTCGGTTGGCTAAAGAGTGGACAGACCATCGAATCAACTGTAGACACATATTTTAAGAAAAATTAATCAATAATTATAGTCTCTTTCCGACGGAATTTCAGTCGACGATGTGTGATATGCTGTATATGTTTCATTATATAACTAATGAAAATTAAAATAGGGAAATAAGTGGCACTTGCGCGAGAATACACTATTCAGTATTTTCTAAGCTGTAGTAAGGCGTGAAATTTCATTTGCGTATACATTATCAAGAACGAACGTGATTTCATTTCGCTTCGGTAGAAAGCATTGCAGTGTCTCAGACCTAAGTCCCCCCCCCCATGGCTACGCGCTGATCGGCAGCTAGGCTGATTAGATAGATTGTTCCCGCCGAGATGTAGGTTCGTACAAGCTTTTCATTATATCACAATAATTTGTCATGTGCAGTGTTTCGCGTGCATCAGAAGCGTGTGTAGAAACTATTTGGCATACTGTGATGCTGGCTACCTCTCCTGTCACCTTCTCCATGTTTCCCCTATCTCCTTTCGACCACACAAACCTCATATTATGTTAAACGATCCATGTGATATGAATGAAATTGACCAGAATCGCTATTGAAGCAGGGTGGGAAATAATATTGTTGCTGTACTATGATGAGGGAATTGGCTAGCACAGAAAATATTGCTGGTCAGCAGGGTCCACTGGTAGCAATAAGGGTCGCTGTTGAACTTGGCATTTAATGGAGCATCGCAAGTCGTGCACGGGGTCCTGTTCACAATTAAGGACTCCAATCAGAAAGTATGGTGGGGGTTGTGAAATGTTTACAACAGCACGTCAATATTGTTACCTCGTAACCGAGAAATATCACTCGGAATGCCACTTCTCTCTGAAGAGGCATCTCAATGAAGGATTTGCCGATGCTAGTGTTGTTGTAAATTCCTGAAATATGTACAAATTTCACTAAATAATCGAGTATATTATATCCTGATACTTAAGAAATTTTATTTAGCATAATTGGTCATGTTATTATATTCCGCATTCGATCATAAAAGATAATCAAACTTGACCTTATAAAAAGTGATTCTTAGGCTACTGCCCTCTGTTTAGTGAATGTATGTGTTTCAAATTGGCACAGGGTTGTGTACATGGTTAAATAGACCATGTCTTGTTCCTATAGCTTTTAAGTGGTATAAGAGAAATAAATGTGAATATAATTATGAATAAAATGATTAAAAAAGATTTTTCTTTCCAGGTAGATTCATAAAATCATATTACAAACGAATACGTAAGTTAGGTAAACCTGAATGCCACCAAAAAATTCATAATTTTGAATCAGCGACTGCCCTGTCGATCGCGACCTGAATGTTTGACTGCGATCTCTGTCAGGTTGAGCCAATATCAATGACAAACTTATTCAATTTGATATAGCAGCTTTTATTCCATGTATGTGCCACCCGTGACTAGGCATTTAACTGTTGGATTGTATTATACATCGTCGTCTGGTTTCATAGATCTTAGGGTTATGCAAATGAGAGTGATTTTATCAGTGAGTAATTTGCATATTTTAGTCATTATTGGACGAATGGTAAGTTTTTTATAAGCTAATCATTCAGTCGGATTTTATCAGCGAAATAATAACCAGTATATAGACTAGCTGAGTGCCAAATACCTAGGTATAAGACGCGACTCTGTTTTTGAGACTTTTTGGGCACATTAGTCGAACGACTTCCTTCCCTAACTTTATCCCAACTTACCCGCATATCATCCATGAATGAGACGCTCCGCCAGCATTATACCCTTATCATAATGGTATAAGTAAATTTTATATAGCGGATAACACCAATGTGTGGTCCAATTGCAAAAAGCTGAATGCCAATGAAAAATCTTTGTAGGTTATCAAACAATTTTATCGTTCTTCTTATAGAGATTGTTCAACTCTTCAACATTTATGTGCTGAGTCAAGTAGGCTTTATCATATCAACCTGTCACGACTGGGATCATTCCACATAATAAAATATCTTTGTGGCGTTTTTAGTCACTTCCACAGTCACTCTATCACGATGCGAAGTGCTACTATAAATTTGGTCAGCTTGGTTCAACGGCCGGGACGCTAACACTGACATAAGTTTTTTATCTGAGATTTTCTCAAAGAATCATTCGTATTTTAGCCTTTGTGAAAGGCGTTGTGGTTTGAATTGAATAAAAGATTTTGTATAAACTCATCTTTTGTGACTTTTAATTCCAATTATCAGTGTGGTACTGGTACCTCCATACTAATTTATACATACAGTCATTACACTTTAAGCTTACTGTATACTTGCAATATTAGATAGGCCTGTAGGATTGATAAGACGTAATATTTATTGTATCACTGCCACAATACTAACCTGGCCACGTCACGAACGAAATGGACGGGTTAGTGGCATTAATTGAGCAAGATTTGCGTCACGAGCGAAACGAATAGCGATTACTGCGTAGATCACAATAGCTGGGATTTTATGGGATTGCCGAGGATTATATCGTTGTAGTCTTCGCTTCGATGACACTCGTGGTGAGAGCAGCCAGATGGTTAATTACGTCGAAATCATGGCACGTTCAACCAAAACAACATTGCTGCTAAAGGGATATTGTTAGGTATCACATCCACCTATGAGTATTCGATATATTAGGTTAACGTACTTATGTATACAAAAGTTCACTGTGCGTAACCAGAATACATAGGTGGCGGTGGCAGTGGCGATGGCGGTAGTAGTAGCGGGGGCGGTATCGGTAGTAGTAGCAGTAGCACTAGCAGTAGCAGCAGCGTCATCATTATCACCACCAGCAGTAGCAGCAGTAGCAGCATCGTCATCATCATCACCAGCAGTAACAGCAGTAGCAGCAGCGTCATCATCATCATCATC
>WURV02157227.1:0-35127 GCA_011762755.2 Epimenia babai | reverse complement strand
GTCTAACACACTTTACATCAATAAAGAATACACATTAAAAATTAACATAGCATAGAATACATACAGTACTAGCAGGAGCAACTGTAATGTTTTCGGCTACGAGTCCAGTGCTCCTACCATTTGACCAACTGCTTCTCCAATCATGCGTGCTAAATCAAATGTCAACGTAATTTGGGTCACACTAATCGTAGGAGATCGCGAATCCTATGAAAGCATATGCATTGATTTCTAATATCTGTGCTAATCGAATATTTAATTTTATGTTAATACGTTACTGTAAGTGTAATAGTCGTTTGATCATATGATTCATGTTCAGTTAAGCCTGGTTGGTGATCGGTGGACAAACGGCCTTGTTTGTTTGATAGAAATTTAATTATGGACATAATTTAGTCCAGATTTGAGTCATTATCGTGTATTTAATATTTATGTGTTATGTGATATTGTATCAAGCCATTATACTTAGATATAAGTAAAATCAAGTACTCGTTTTATGCAACTGTTTGCTTTATTGGGAAGGTATACAGAAAATCCAAATTTGATAACTCCACATAAATAATACAGGCACGGGGAAAAATATTTGCTCAATGACCTCCGGTTGACCAGTGACCAGTCTATTCAACGCCTTTCTAACAGGTGTAGTACTGTGGGTCAACTATCTACTTGCCTTAATCTTGTAGAAATGAAGAAATAAACGCTTGCACTTTTTTCAATGGACTTAACTAACAATTAACGCGATCTATTGCACCTCAAATTTATTTTGTCAGATGCAAACTTTTAGAACGCAGCTCAGATATCGAGATATGCCAACGTGGCGAATATTTTACCCGAATATTTCCCAGCTGTACTCATGAATTACTACTTCTACTTTTACCATTACAAACGAAAAAACCTTCCCCAAAAATAACACGTTACTACAAAGAGAGCTATCCTCTGTATGAATCTAATGGTCATGACATTCTAACTGCAGCTGTTCCAATGACAAACAGCGTCAGGGCAGGTAGGAAATGAATGCTATGTATTATTCGAAAGTGAAGAGGTCCCGCATTGAATTTTCATACGAAATTATGCACAAGGTTTCTGAATATTACGTAAGCAGATAAATAAATTCAATAAATTTACAGTACAGTAAAAATAATGCGAAAATTTTTGATATCAGGATACTATTGTTATTCTTTATTGAAATGCAGCAGTCGCGTGGAAGGGAGTGAATAGCGTATAACCAGAAGTTGCATCCCTTGGACAAGAGTGGAAGGAGGGTTGAGAGTAAATCTGGAGATGATGGTTGGGTATATCTTGTCTAATTTACCCCTGGATCTGTTAACAGTCTAAAGGCTGGTCAGTCTGTATCTCGCCACATACCGGTGTACAATGTGATATATTCTCTGGTTAATACCACACTCGTGTAATACACAGTGAACTGCATTCATAATATTGTACACCAGTGTACCACATTGGTAACACCAATAATATCATGGTACACCAGTGTACCATATGTGTTGTTCCGCACGTGGTGATGGTAAATCTCTCGTGAAGGGATGGAATCATCCATCCAGCTGCCTTCCATCAACTACGAAGAGTCGGGGAATCCTCACAGAATTTGAGCTGCCAAATTTTTCCCGCATACAGATCGCAGTTGTCTTTTCCTAAGAGGTCCACTAATTTCGGCTGAAATAAAATACTTTCATGTGACCACATTTAAATCTCCCATAACACCAATAGTTACAATGGGTGACTGCACAATTCAGCATGCTGCCCCCTTCTCAAATGGCTTTCCTGAAAACATCCAAAATCTCGCATCTCATAGCCCCTTTAAATCCAGTTTCAGAACACTCTACAACCAAGCAAATTAGCATAACTCGACTACTAATATGAAGAAGTCAATAACACATCATGTAAACACAAGACTACCACATAACCTGTGCACTTTTTACACCTGTTGATAAAACTGACTGTTGGTTGGAGGAAAGGTGATGAGGTAGGGTAAACCATGTGCTAGAATAACAATGGTGGATTTTATCTTGGCCCATTCTGTGCCCTGTTTTGGGCAGAACCAGTAGGCTAAACCGCAATCAAGACAGCATGACACGCTGGCCCAGTCACGACAGATCACAAAACCATCACAAATAACAGATTATCACATAATAATTTATAATATTTTGCCATTTATATGAATAATTCGTAATCGGTTTGAACCAATTCTCAATCCAGTGCTGTCTTATGGAATTACGCGAAGTTGTAAAGAAATCTGCACCCGATGAATTCTATTGGTAAAAATGAAGTCATACTTCCGGAAGTTTCTAGAATTCTGTAGATACCATAAAAGACTATATATAGAGTCTAACAATTGCCGAATCGTTCATTTATAAAAAAGACACATACTCAATCCCCAAAAACCGATACTTTTTCGGACATGGTTTCATTAATCGTGAAGATTCTAGAACATGGAACACCATCAAACAAGAAATGAAAATACCGATCATTTGTATATAACGATCAAATAATTAAGGCCAGTTGACTACCCTATTGCCATTAATATTCACATATTTCCTAAATCACTATCTGAGAAAATAAGAATTTTTTGAAATGATACAAACGTCCCTTACCGATACCATCCCCACCCTTCTCCCACCAAATTTTCTGCCCCCAGCTGCGCGTCCCGATGTTCATTTCGCGTCATTATACTTACAATGATTTTTTCGTTTTCAAATTTCTCCAAAACGTCGTACGCTTGACGAAGTCTCTCCTCACCAATTCCCTGGATGCAGTCTCTGTCGCAAAACAAAGCAACGAATAGACAAACTTTTTATTTCAGAATGGCCACGAGGTCAAATCCTAATCTCCGCCCACATTCACAGCAGCATTACGCACGCTATTGGAGCACAAGTACTGACAAAATAAGCAAAAAGCTGCCATCCATAAAGTGGTACTAAAACATGATGTGTGTTTGTTATGTCAACTAAACTGTTACATATCCATCAGGTTACATTACAAACTGGACGTAGGTATAAAATGTGGATATAGGTATAAAATGTGGATGTGGGTATAAAATGTGTATGTAGGTATAAAATGTGTATGTAGGTATAAAATGTGTATGTAGGTATAAAATGCGGATGTAGGTATAAAATGCGGATGTAGGTATAAAATGCGGATGTAGGTATAAAATGTGGATGTAGGTATAAAATGTGGATGTAGGTATAAAATATGGATATAGGTATAAAATATGGATGTAGGTATAAAATGTGGATGTAGGTATAAACTGTGGATGTAGGTATAAAATGTGGATGTAGGTATAAAATGTGGATATAGGTATAAAATGTGGATGTAGGTATAAAATATGGATGTAGGTATAAAATATGACAGACCTGCGGAGTAGACGAATTCGCTCAGTGAGGCGATCTGTGTTGCCCACGCTATCGGTACCTGTACCACATGATACATGTATGTAACCAGTAGGCGGGGTTTACCCGGTTCAGGCTAATGTTGGTCCTCGTCTACAAGCTAGCCTACAGATAACACAACAAACAGATAAGCTTTATCTAACAAAAAACTACTGAAAATGGGTCTTTGTTCATTCAAGGCTGCAATTGTCTATATGTCTATGTCGAATGTCTACAATGTCTATGTCTTCACATTCATGCAAACACATACATAATCACATGGTTAGGGCTACTCAAACAAGACACTTTTTGCTTTAGAGGCACTGCAGGTGGTATACTGATTAGAACAGGTATCGAAGCACGGTCTAGATTCAAATACAACGATCTGACCGCTACCCTAACAAGTGTCTCCCCTCCACCCCCGGACATGCAGATGGTGAGGTGCCTCTTGCTTATTGCAGTAAATTATATCTTCTGCATTACAGTAAGAATGGTAGCATTGATCACATCTGGACATTGATTAATTCATTAATTCGTGGTCGATGTTACCACTAGACGTACGGGGTAGCGGCGTCGATGACTTCAAGGAATAAATGCGCTGTTCGGCCGAGATGAGACGGTCATA
The DNA here is from genome assembly GCA_011762755.2 of Epimenia babai. Classification (NCBI taxonomy): domain Eukaryota; kingdom Metazoa; phylum Mollusca; class Solenogastres; order Cavibelonia; family Epimeniidae; genus Epimenia; species Epimenia babai. Next base: position 31,125 of record WURV02157227.1, on the reverse strand, counting down.
GATGACCGGCGCTACGCGGTCATTCTTACTGTCATCTGACTCGTGACCATCATCCTTATTCATCTTCAAGGTCGAATCGAGAACGTTCACAAGGTCACTCATCTCTCGCTTCTCTCTGTAAACATGTATTAGGGGAGTTAATGCAGGAACAGAATCGCTGACGGCGGAGTGTTCAAGTCTCCATATTGCATTCCCCCGTTGATCCTTGGGCAAGTAATATCATTCCAATTGTTATAGTCGAATGAGGTCGGCAGTCCGCCTGAAACTAATTTGTGGCATGGAAAGAAATGCACAGAAAAAACCTATACCTCTGATGGGACTCGAACCCACGACCTCCAGATAACCAGTCTGTAAATATGTGGGCCTACTAGAAAAGTGAAGATGAAAATAAAAATGTTCTAATTTACCCCCACAAGGTCAGTTAACATTTGGAAGTTTGTTTATTTATGAATGGAATAAAGATTTCAATTCAGGTTTCCACAATTTGGAACTGCATGCTGATGAAAAATGGATTTATATCTAGGTGATAATAACCAATGTACTACGTCTGTAGGAGGTATAGATATGTTTAATTTACCTTTTAACAATTTTTTTATTGTCTGCTGCCACTTTTTCGGTTACTTTTTCAGCCTCTTCGGCTGATGAACTACTGTCGTCTGCTAGCGATGGTTGCCGATGGCGACTCTCTCCCGACTGCGGCGCATTCGCAGGCTAAGAAAATAATAGTACTAATAAGTTAACACTATCATCATAATTTTACTATTATGGAAATTTTATACCTCTATTTATTGTCCAGTCAAAGTCAATTTTCACAGTTTGGAACTACGAACGAGGAATGAGTGATAAAAAGGCAGATGAAACTGATAGATGCATCATATCCTTCGTTAGTGATCAGAGATTGCCAAAGGTACTCAAACTGCTATATGAATGCTGTATGTTAGTATGTTACTCAACCTTATTTTACTTATCTCATCTTAGGTCAGTGCGTAGGCAGTTAACGTAGTGGTTAGAGCGTTTGACTTTGGATCCAGAGAACCCTGGTTCAATTCCCACTCTAATCACTATAGTACCTGTCTTCGGACAGGAAACGCACTAACCCCTGTGCCTATGGGGGTCTGGGTAGCCCTTACAGTGTGGTTCTGTTAGGGATTTTTCGCTCTGACTTGGCTGTGCTTCAGCTGCTCTATTGATGGTCTCTATGTCGCTTACATTCCCGCTATGTCGCCATCCCATTGTAATCACCATTAAATTCCATAGACTTAACGGAGTGTTCGATTTATGTAGCTCATCTGTAGACGTTTGGAACCAGGTGCGTGGATGGAAGGAGGTCAATTGTCTACCCAGACTCCATGAGTTTTCCACAGTAGGTGTTTTCTCCCCAACCCCTCCTAAGTAAGACTAATAAATTTGTCTTGCTAACTACATAGGCTAGCCTTGTAAAGGGCCAGGAATAGCCTATACGACGACTACCTTGGTAATCAGCGTATAAATACATACATACATACGTCGTTTTTGTGTGGCTCGGTTACATTGGCCGATTTGTGTCGCACGAGTCTGAGTCGCCTGGCTGACTGAGGTCGGTCTTGGGCTGGTGCGAGACAATTAAAAAATATATTCAGTGAAGAATTGTCAGCTTTAACGTTAACGGGAGGTAATCATGGAGCTTTGTAAAAAGAGCTGCAAGGATATCCAATAAACAAGCGGTTCTTGAGGAGATTTTTTAAGAAAATGTTAACATTGGACGTACGGATGGACGGACGACTGACAAACTCCGATCAGAAAAGCCCACCGAGCACACGCTCAGGTGAGTTAAAAATCTTAGGATCAGAGTGGTCTCAAAAACCATGACCTTCAAATGACTTCTGTTGAAGTTCTATTGACTTCACCAATTGAACCACAAAGGCAAATATTCCCTTGTGTATTTAGGTATTTAACAGCTATTCTTCACATGAAGATTCTTAATCATAAAGGGGAAAAATGAGGTTTTGGTGCTACTTTATAATCAAATGTTAGTCGCACGTACAACATTGCGCTGTTATATCCTTATAAGATATTTTTATAATAACCCATTCCACGACAAATCTTTCTTAACCCTTAGCACGCTGACATCCGCATATCACATTACTGTAACAATACAATTCTGTGACAACAGAGTGCTAAGGGTTAATATTCAAGCACAAAAATCTTGCTCATTTCCTATTGTGGAACCCAGGGCAAAAAATCCTTGGTTTGTGCTGTTCACACTCACAATCTCTCGTATGAAAGGCAGGACTCTTAACCACTACACCAGCATACCCAGCGATATCTTCTACCAGTGACAGTTGACTTTTGAAAAATAGTAACAGAATGGGAGATAAGTGAGTAAACCAGTCAAATTAAAGAGAAGTTAATCACAGTGCGGGACGCTGGAATTTCTATAGCAATGTATTCATATTCTTATTGTTTCTATTAACTTTAAAATTGAAGATTCGTCCTTTTTGGAAGATGGGCCATTTTGGTTTGAAAGAAAGCGATGGTCTCATCAAGACGACAAGTTACAAGTTACATTACTCTGAGTTATAAGGGTGGAGAAAACAGCCTCGTGAAATACCGAGTCTGGGTAGACTCCGTTCGTACAAGTCACTGATTCCAAACGCCTAGAGAAAGCCTACATACGTCGCGCACTCCACTAAATCTGCGATAGTTTATTGTTTGCAAACGCGATGCTTTTGAACTCCAAACAACATGGCAAATGTGAAAGATAATGAAATAACTTGGATAACTCCCACGTGGGGACACAACTAACACGTAGTGAGATAACAGACGAGCGGTGAGATAACAAACACGCAGCGATACGTAAAATTAGGTGAGATAACTCAGATGCAATCTAATGACGTACATATGGCGATATAACTAACACACGATACAATAACTAACACATAACAAGATAGCTAACAATGGGGACATAACTAACACGTGGTGAGATAACAGACGAGCGGTGAGATAACAAACACGCAGTGATACGCAAAATAAGGTGAGATAACTCAGACGCGATCTAATGACTTACATATGGCGATATAACTAACACACGATACAATAACTAACACATAACAAGATAGCTAACAATGGGGAGATAACTAACACGTGGTGAGAGAGGATTCTATCTGTTTGCGTCGCCTTTCCCTTGCGCTCGTGTTTGGAAGACTCTGATATGAAATCATAATCAATCAATCATCTTTAAGAAATTGTAAATGTCTCAGAAATCTATCCAATAAGACAAATGTGTTGTCTTGTGTTTTTGTTCATTTGTTATCAAACAAAAATCAAACAAAAAATACCTCCCTGGGTTATGGAGTTGGACCCAATAAACATATATATTCTAAAACTAGATGACATTGGGGATCGTACAAACTACAGAAGTTCTTCACTAAGACAAATTATAGAATTTATGGAATTGATTCTATGTTATATATTGTTGTCTCCCTTTACCAATCATCCAATAGTAAGATACATTCCTTTATACCTTGTGATGGTAATGTGGGTAGACAATGTGATTTTATGAACAGCTGGAAAGAAATGCACGGAAAAAACCTATACCTCTGACGGTAGAGTCATTTTTCTGTGCGTTTCTTTTCAGTAATTTATACTTAGCTCACCATTGATGGTGATAAACCGTACAATGAATATTGAAGACCTAATTTGTGGCAATAGGCTGTTATATAGGCCATCAAGGCCCTTTACAAAGTAGGCGTTGTAGCAATGTTTTGCAACTGATAGATGTGTTGTGAATATAACACATTTTATCTATTGTGTTATATATTTATTACTTATTGTACAACATCAAGTTCTGTCTACCGCATCAATTTATAGAGGTACCTGTACATGGTGCCATTGATTATTGATATTATTTCTATAGATCATTCTATATTTCTTAATATATGAATGGTTTTAATGCCATCAAAATACAAAAATGTGATTATTTGTGTGAACTTAACAACAAGGCACCAGTTATACTAATGGTGAGGCAATGAACAACAAAACTTGTGATTTCCTGCTGAGGGCGCGTCTTACCAAGCGCCACTGGAACCGAACAAGAGGCCAAAGAGGCCTCAAAACGCTCGAATATTGGGAAAAATAAAAAAACAAGAGAAAGACAAAGAAACAATAAAAAATGTCGAATAAAACAAGCATTTGAAATGCTAACATAGAAGTGAAAACTTGAAAACCATAAAACAAACAAAAACTGGAAAAAGGAAAAAATACAAGGTCAAACAGGCTTCAACTCATTCGGATATAAAGAAAGCCATTGAAGCCTATAAACGCTCGGATATTAAAACAAGATGCCAAACAGGACTCAAAACACTCATTCAGATATTCAAAAAAGGGCAAAGAGGCCTAAAGACCCTCTTCTGAAACATTAAAAACATTTAGAAAATGTAAGTTTGTTGAGAAAATATATTTAAGTAAAATTGAAAAAAATTACCTCGCCTTGCCTTAATGATAGGCTTAACAAGAGACCAATCTAATGATAATATCTGCCAAATTGCAGAGCTGTGCAACAAGCAGTTGCTGAGAAGATTTCTTTAAGTATAAATACAAATATCGCCAGAAATTACTTCCCCTTGGCACGATGATGATATGCTTAACAGATCTAAAAGAGACCAACCCTAGGAGGTAGGAGGATATCTGCGAAATGGCTAAGCTCTATGATAAATGGTTCTTGAAAAAAGATTTCTTTAATCAAATGTTAACACTGGATGAACAGACGACGGACAAAGCCCGATCAGAAAAGCTCACCGAGCATAGACTCTGTAAACACGACACTCGTACCCTCGTTGCTCACCTTCTGCACGCAGCCGTCAGCCGCGTTGTCATCCTGCTCCCGCGAACTCGTTGTGCTGGATGATTTCGACGACGCCGATGATTTTGACTCCCCGTCGAGTCGACCTTGAGGTATATTAGGGGCATCGGACGTTTCTCGTCGAATTACGATGCCGCGTCTCGACGGCAATCCGTTAATTTCCTCGGATTTCGGTGGCGGCGGTAACGCCCGTCTATGGCTCGCCAATTTGACCTGCAAAAAACACGTAAATGAAATACGATCGTTTTCCTACGCGAGTGACAATAATCCAATCAGACCCAGAAAAAACCTAGCAATTCGTGCCCACCATCCCTACTTGACCATTCCTGACTTTCTCCATTGAATGTGTTAGCTAGTCAACCTTCTATACATCGCCACGTGTAACAATGCAAGCACCTAAAACCAAGAAACTAGTAGAGTTAAATTTACTATTTTACTATATATTTTTCATTCATCATTTCTTCTCTCTCCTCTTCTCTATCTTCTCTCAGCTAATTCACACCATTGTAACATGTCAATTTTAATTTGTCAATTATCGTCCGTCTCTAAGAAAAGATAATCCAAAATGAGAGCATGAAGATGTCACGTTCATTAATTCCTAAGAATTTACACTTGGTTGACTATTGCAGCCAACGAACCATATGGTGGAAGGTTCGAATCCCGAGTAATACCACTGCGTTTTTCCCGTTGTATCCTAGGGTGAGGTACTTATCCTGCTCGCTCCGGTTGATGTAATGGCTGTATGGACTGGTGGCTATAATTACGTACCACAGAAATTTATTTGCAGCAACACGAATTGATATACACTGGGAAAGTAAATCAATTAGGGAGCAGCTGGCGTAGTGGTTAGAGCGTTTGACTTTGAATCCATGGGTCCCTGGTTCAAATCCCGCTCTAACCAGTATACTAACTGTGGCTTTTTCACATTAGGTGTTTTCCCCCCACCCCTTATATAAGTGAGGCTAATCAAATTGTTGTGTTAACCACATGGGCTAGCTTTGTAAAGGGTCATAAATGAAATTGGCCTATACAACGATTACTTCGGTAGTCAGCCTATAAATAAATAAATAGATAAATATAGATGATCACTGTTTGTCACCTTTTGCTACCTGAAGAAGGAATGTGATGGTAATTAGGATAGCCAGTGTGGTTCTATAAATAGTTGGAGAGAAATGCACAGGAAAAAACCTATATGGGACCCATCAGGGGTATAGGTTTTTTCCTGTGCATTTCTCTCCAACTGAAGAAGGAATTAACTGTAATTGTGCTATAATAAAAAGTCAACCTTAGAAGTAGTTCACATAAAAATGTGAACTCATTCTAATAGACATAAATCCTAGGTTGTGTTGCGTGTCTCAATGTCATATTTGTATGCATAAATAAACAGTGTGGTTACCATAGACTGCTTGTAACTTTCCTTCATACTCTCATCACATTGTTTATGTAGAGTTCATATTGTTAGGGGTGGGGGATTGGATGGTGTTTTTAAATTCTTTAGATTTCTAACATTCACTAAATCTACTTTATTCACTAATATGTTAAAGTGACCAAGTATGTTCTATCATTTCCGTGTGCCCGGTCAGTGACGAGCCAAGAACTGACGCATAAGATGAAAGGTCGCACGGTAATGTCCGAACATGACCGGTACGACTCTATACGGCACTGTCGATACGTCGATGAACTGCTCCCTGAAGCCCCCTGGACGATCACAGATGAATTTCTCATTGAGAATAAGGTTCATCTATTATCACTGATGAGGATGCTAATTGGATTGATGTGACACTGCCATAACCTGTGTCACGGTGAATTATTGACAGAACATTGAGCATTGATATAATCAAGGCGGTGGTTATTAATCTAACCTTGGTTTTTGAACATAATTATACTCATTGGGAAAAATTCTCTCCCCCCACAAATGTTTTAGTGAATATAGGCGTTATGTTAATAACACAGCCTGATATTGGCTAACTTCGTACCTGTTGTGACGCGACGATGTAGAGGAATACAAACAAAACTGCTTTAACGTCCCAGCTTGTCACGTTATCGAACCTTTACTAACTCAGGAAGTAAATCTGGATGTCTGGAAGAGTTAGAAATTACAGTATACTTCAAATCGTTGGAAAGTATTTAATGCAGGCAATACGTGTAACTTGTCACTCATACAATGCTACCCAGGTATAAATATCGCACTCAGATGTGTAAAGTATTGAGGGTGTAAGGGGTGGTAGCCGCATTAGTCAATACAAATAAATTGTCAGTTTTTTGTTTTACGCTCATTAAAACCACGCTGAGAATGAGGTTTAAAGTTACAAAGGAATTAAATTTGCCTGGAGAAAGTTTATTAGTGAGGTCACGTGGTACATATTATATGTTTCAATTTTGGTAGATGTTGCGATTGGTCGGTCATGTGGGTGTTAATATCTAATCGAATAATCACATGGGCCTCACCAGCCGTTTTATGGTCGAATCTGTGGGATGTGAGTTGAGTAGAAATGACGTATCAGGTTGGTGCATCTGGTACTCGCTGGCACTTTCCACCATTCGGTTCAAAACTGTTGATTGTATGATTTGATCGAATATCATGGATGATTATTATGCCAAAATTTCTCTGGAATGTCAGCAATATTCCGTATTGTATACAGAAAATGTCGTCATTTCACAGATCGACTTTGTTGCTCATGATGAACTGCCGTACGGAGCTGGTAACCAAGAGGACATCTACGCATATATAAAGAGCAAGGGCATGTGAGATCTTGATTATAGTATTCTGTTACATATCGCTTTATTTTGTATTTAAGTCGATCATGATTCTTCTTCAGGTGTCGTGCGAGTGCATTGACGGCCATGAATCTCCACATTATTCTGTCACTGTATGTTTTTGTATGATTTTTCCATTGCTCACTCGTGTCTATTCTTTCACATTATTAGCTCACCTTCGCTTATGCTAAGTGAGCTTTTCTGACCAGGCTCCGTCCATCATCTGTCTGTCCATCATCTGTCTGTCCATCATCTGTCTGTCCATTTGTCTGATGTTAAAATTTTCTTAAAAAATCTTATTCTTAAGAACGATTCAACATAGAGTTTGGCCCATAATTCTCTCAGGGTTGGTATCTTTTAGATTTGTTAAGCCCATTGTTATCTGACCAAGGGGAAGTAATTTCTGGCGATGTTTTTATTTTCATTTAAAAAATTTTTTCAAGAACCGCTTGTCGCACAGCTTAGCAATTTTCCTATATGTGAAGCATATTATTATCAGACCAAGGGAAAGTTTCTAAATGTTCATTTTCTAGGAGAGTGTTTCAGGCCTCTTTGGCTTTCTGGTGTCTTAAAATCCAAATGACTGTTTTGAGGTTTGCTTTGCCTCTTGTTTGAAGATCCTAATGTCTGGAGACCTCTTTGGCTTTTTTCTTTCTCTTTTAGTTCTTGTGTTTTTTGTTTTTATTTTTTGCGACAGTTCATGGTTTCATGGTTTTACTTGTATTCTAGCATCTCAAGTTCTATTTTTTGTTTTTCTTGTTTTTTATTAAATTTTTTTGCTATTGTCAGGTGAATATCTTTAGGCCTCTCTGGCCTCTTGATTATAAGAGTCATTTTTATCATCCTCTCGGTCAATTTGCCTTCGATCTGTCCCATTATAATAATACTAATATATTGCCATTATTATACCACCATAATCCATTATGGGCATAGTGCCCAGTTGAGAACCAGGTTTTCTATGGCATCTCTGCTCACGACATGTCCCAAAGTGACATTTCCTTAATTTAACATTAGCAAACTTACTCCTTTTTGCATTCACCCCGATACATTTCCTATCACCCCATATTTTAATAGGAATTATCCTCATATCATACCCTTAAACCAGTCAATGACCTTCAACCATCTTAGCCAACCACTAGAGAGAAAATTATGGCTATCTACCTATGCATTAATTAGCCAACCGTCCCAGAAAAAAATATTCATTATTGCTGTTTTTTTATTTGATTGCTGTACACTCATGAATGTTACTGACTATTACATTTCATCCAATCAATGAACATTTTACTTCAGTTTATTGATATGAGCCTAATTGCCGGGAGGGGGGGGGGGGGGCTAATTCGCAATGATTATACAGCATATGTAGCATGTGGCGTGTATGAATAGATCTCATCCATCTATGGTGTACTGCATGAATTACCGTGTACACAATGACCTGACAACTCACACGACTCCATGTGTTAGTGTGTTAATGTGTTGGTGCACTCATCACGTGTATCTGTTTTTCCATGTTGAGTACCCTAAAACAAACTCCTCGGTCCATATCTTTATTTATCCCATATATCAGTTTTTCTTCAGCCCACCACCTGAACTCTCGTCTCAAACATGATCTCCAACCAATTCTAGTCTCATTCTACTGTAGCACTGAATCATCTCCTTACCAAATAACCATATTTTCTCACTCCACCCCTGCCATTGAACCATCTCCATACTAAATAACCTTATTTTTTTACTCCACCCTACCGCAACAACCACATCCATACCTGAAGTCCATCTATTTTTCTATCCGATCTTCATCTCACTACACCTTACCTCTCACCTCCCTAACTATCTCTCTACTAGTCTATTCTCCCACACCTTCCTCTACAACTCCTCCATCTCTGTCTCGATCACCCGTTAAAAACATCGATAATACCTACTCAATCTTCTCCCTCCCAGGTTTCTGGCGACCCAACGGACGGAGGGTGTATCCACTACGGACATAATCGCCAATATTCTCAAAGACTATGATCTTTACGTACGCCGAAACCTTGCCAAAGGGTACACCGCCAAAGAGCTCAATGTGGGGTTCATGAAGGTGGGTGTTAGAGCAGTAACTCCATTAGTCAATTAGGTGGTATTCGGCTGATTACCCAGGTAATCTTTGTGTGAGCCACATGGTCCTTTACTGATATCCACATGGCCCTTCACTGTGCGGTTAACACGACAAACGGATCAGCCTCAGTTTCTGGCTACGTACGTCGCACGCTCCACTCTTCCTATGATAGTTAATGGTTGTATACAAGAGGATGTCGAGATAGCACAGAGGTAAGTGACATAAGGACCATCCATAGAGCATCTGAACAACAGCTACTTCAGAGGAAAAAAGCCCTTAGAGAACTGAGAGGGCTACCCAGACCCCCATGGATGTGCGGGGGTTTCAGGCTCTTTGTGTCCAAAAAATGCCACAGGTAGAATACTCGCTAAAGCATGAATTGAGCCCGGGTCCGCTGGATTCAGAGTCTGAGGCTCTAACCATTACCCTAACTACCTCCACCCAGTACCCTGGTTGTTGGCGGCTTATGAATTCAGGCTCTACCGAAAACCAAGATCTTGGATTTTCTATTTTGATGCAGAGAAGTGATAAGATGTCCCTTTCTGAGTATCTTAAAAATATTGTAGCCAATTACTGAGATAGGTTATGAAAATTTAGTAATGGAAATATAACAGATTTTGGGTGGTATTATTGACTCAAATAGTCTTAGAGCTGAGAATGTGGATCAATATAATGACTTAATGTATAATTAATACGCTTCTGCTAATGAATTGTTATGGCTAGAGTGCATAAGTACTTAAGCTATTCGTTGAAACAATTGCAATTACCACAATTACAGCTGAAAATTTTCACAAAAAACTCAACAGAACTCTGGTTCTGCATGTTTAATTTTTTTAACTACTTTTAAGTAGACAGGACAAAGAGATGTGTCGAATTCTTCAGCTGATGTAATGAGTGATGTATGATTTTTGATCGTGGTTACTATATCTTAGTGGTCATCGAGTCATAACTAAATCACATCATATAAAATATTAACCAAATGAAACAAATACCTGTACATTGCTTGTACAGACCGGTTAGCAGTCGACATTTGGTTAGCAGTCGACATTATGCTTTGGTCGATATAAGAACAGAGCATTTGTTGTGTAGGATTGTTTGTTGTTTAATATTTAGTTGTGTTCATGATTGCAAAACAGATTGACGTGTCCTAATAATTATCTGTCATCATGCCATGTAAATATATTGCGTATTCAGGAGAAAAAGATTATGCTCGGAGCCAAATATGACAAATGGGTTGATAAAGGGAAGGAACTGCGAAAGGAGTTTCTTGACAAGGGGCAGGAAATCATCCATAAATGGGAACGCAATTCTAAAGAGTTTATCTCGAACTTCCTCGAGGTGTTTGGCAAGGAGGGGCGAGTAGTGAGTATCTCAGGGTAGCGTTTATTAATCAAACCAGCGTTATCCGTCTTACCTGGTACATCATTCTAACACTCATCTGTCCTGTCAACAGTGTCTTGGGACGTTATGTGAACAGTGTCTTCGTATGTCATACAAACAGTCACATCATGTCATGCGTAATGTCATGTGAACAGTAGTTTATATGTCATGAAAACAGTAACATAATGTCATGCCAACAGTACTATAGTCATGCGAGCAGTACATTATATAGTATGTTGCAACTATATCTGCTATCTATGATAATAGCATTCATTCACCTGATGAAGAATGTTCTAACATTCGGAAGCTTGTGATCTATATCTCCGCAGTGAGCCATAAAGGTGTTACTACTTAATTTGCTTATATTTGAACTGACTCACACGGCTACCACAATGGGGTCCTTAATGAGTCATTTATCCCTGATGACCAGAGTAAACCCGTCTTCAGAATAGGTAAACACTTGATATTATCTTTGGTGGGTGATATGCGAGTTTTGAAGGTATTGTATCTGCGCTGAATATAGCATAAAAAGCACCCATACCCATTGTAGACCGCATCTGACAGCCTAAGGAAGCGCAAAATTGTTGTCAAAAATTGATTTGAATGAATTATGAATTATATGTATGCTATTATGGTCGTAGTATACTATAGATGCATTTATGCTGCCGCGATACGTATACCCAACTTGAATTTATCAAAAGCTGTTTACAAATGAATGAAGACTTAATAACACAAATTTAATTCATCATTATATTTGTATCCCGAGGGTAGATCTATCTGCGACAATAATTTGATCATTGAAAACTTGTTTGGGTTTATGCTAGACTTGCTACGATTAGCCAGTGGCAAATCTATGATACTCATCTAATATATCCATTGGCCAATGCCTTGAAATAGACACACTTGATATGAGTACATTTTTTATGACAAACTCTTGGCCATTTTGCTAATGTAGTGTTTATTATTAGAGTAATCATATTGCGTTTGATATCATGTTTTAGAACAAATTTTCCAATGATCTTAAACAGAATCTCAGTTAATAAAAATGGGCCATACTTTTTAGAACCTTTATTTTCCATGCTTTTAATTCAGCCTTTAATTTTGTTGTACAAGAATGCACTACATACAACTATGTGTATTGCGTTGTGATTTAAGTAAGTGCATGCACCATAAAGTTTAGGTCTCACTCAACATCTATTATGAAACAGGCATTAAATCGTTTGATGTCAAGATCGAATGACAAAACTTTAGCAGAAGTTTTTAATGTTAGCCAACTAAAGTACGTCAAAGGAGATAAGTGAAAACATAATGTGTACTCAAGTCCTCTCCCTCATTGTGTGGCTTTGTGAACATAAATGTGATTTATTAATCTTCCACTATATTTGAGATTGAACTATGGTACCTGTAACATAGAGTTACTTATTCATATATTTTGTTTTAATATAATCATTATTAACTGAAGCATTACAATTCTTAACAGTGTTGCAGAAGTGTTAATTGCAAGTATAGTATATAGTATCCCATCATGTAAAAGGTTGATATTAACTCGTATATCGAGATGTTGGTCACAGAGCTTATAGTACGTATTTGGCATACTCTCAAAAAATAGTGAATTCATCACTTTAACCAGTAATTATTACGGACCATTGAACAGTAAACTAAAATTTAATGGAAATGTTTCATAGTGTTGAAATGTCATTAGATATATTAACAGTTATACATTGTAATTGACCTTACTGAACGTAATATATTTGACAAAATAAGTTTATCTCTATATTTCTACAATATTATGACTACGAATTTACACAGCTAAGAGTCAATCTCACACATCTGCCAAAGAATGACAGGTGATCATCCTTTCACTTTCTTAGCTATTCCGATATGCCAGAACAGAAATGTCATCAATATAAACATCAGCTGGGGCATCAATTATTGGGTATTATTGGGAGAGATGTAATCTGACAGGACTAATAAAGACCTGTCATGTACCTTGTATGTCCACTTGATGCATTTACCATTCATGCCCTCGACTGATAGCGCTATTGGTTCGTGTTCATTTTATTTAGTCACCTCCTATTCTAATATTTGACTGCTTGGCATATCTCGCAGTATCATTGACTGCGTCAATAGTTTGCATTAGTGATTGGAGATGAGAAATAGGACTAATCTGGGAGAGCAAGCCAAATCACTTGCCCCCCCCCCCCCTCCCTCCCACCCAACTCTGTTCTCTACTATAAGTCGAGGTGCTTTGACATTATATTCAATTATATGATGATATTTAACATAATCAATGATCTGCATGTTGCATATAGAAAGTGTAATGACCGCAAAAATTACTGTTAAAATCATTTGCTGCATATTTCTCAATTTTTCTAAAACAACATGTTCCAAAGTTTCGCATCAAGTGTATTAAAGAGAAATTTGTTCAATAAGATTGAATTTGTAGCAGATACTGATTGGATTTTTATATTGAGTTTAAGATAAACGTTGTCATCAGCTACAAAAGATATAAAACTTGTGGCAGAGTAAATTACAGTTATGTGATATCAGACCTATTTGGATAATTAGCAATTTCTGTAAAAAAATTTACATGGAAAAATACTCCATTGACATCTAAAGAGGGTATTCTACCACTGTAGCGACTGGGAAGATGCTGGTAGCATAGCGGTTGGAAGGAAAATATAAATTGAGAAATTCCAAATGTGGTATCCATAACTCAGACGAGGGCAAGCTATAAGTTCAGATCAGAAAATAAAATATTGAACCCCTTAATTTGCAAAAACTGGAGTTTGACATTTCAGAATCTACCATAAGTAATTTTAAAACAAAGTAGCGTAGTAGTCCTATTTACTAATAAAAACATTTTCATCTTTACGGCAACTTTATGACAGGTTTTTGTGACTAATAACCCTAATGTAAATGTTGACTTTGTCGTTGGATGTTTGTACATGTGGATGATTGGACTTTTTACAGAAGCTTGTGTTCCATTGGTTGTTAGTCGACAGTCATTCTGCACTGTATATGCAGCCTACACATACCCATGTATAAGTAAAACCTTTAGGGTCTTGATCATGCATGGCAAACTAGCCTGTTTGCAAAATCAATTTAAATTTTGTTACCAAATATGGCTTGTGAATATCTTCTCAACAGTTTTGATTCCTGTGAATTGTGAACTTTAATTTATTTAAATTAAAATATATTTTACAATGTCTGCTTAGAGATCGAAAGTTCAATGTTTCTTCCTAGTTTAAGTTTGAAAAATCCTCTTAAAAAGTTCATTTGTGATAAAAACAAAATAAGGACATAAATATCCCTTCAATTTTGAAAAGCTTATGAACAAATAAATAGAGAGCGCGAAGTGCATCCCGAAAATCGCGTTTTCAATCAGGATTAGACATGTAGGTTTTTATTTATATCTGAGCCAGATAATGCAATATGTCTGAATTGCGTCAGAGTGGTAGCGTGTTTGAAGAAAAGCAATATTAAAAGACATTACGTAACAAAACATGGTTCCTACAGCAACTAAACAACAGGTGTCAAAAATTAATAAGAGTATAATGTAAGATTCTGTAGAGGTAATATGGTCGTCTATTCAACTTTCCTTCACCAGTGACACATACCTTTTGAAGCTAAGCTTTCAATTTCAGTTTGTGGCAAAGAGGAAGCTAAATGCAGACTTTAGAAGGAGTTTATCAAAATAAAAAAATTTAAAAATGAATATATGGTTCGTAGTCATCGCATTTGTGTAGGTAATAAACCAAATTGAATGTATAGAACTATAGTGAACTATTGAAATGTTCCAATCTGGACCCAGGTCGAAAAAGGTTAGCCATGCCTGGTCCAGATGTTAGTCTCTGAGAGATGGATGTGATTTATAATATGTTGCAAACAAACTTTTTTGTAGTCAAAAATCAACTTTTTACACAATTTTCAGTCAAATAACAACTTCCATGAAATCTTATCAGCTTTCATATTTACAAATTATCTCCCATGTAGTCATATATTTTCCTCATGCGTGACAGCGTCAATGAGCCTATGAACGATTGACCAGTAAATAAAGCTTGTTCATTAGTTAGAAATATACAGATTACCTAGGTAAATCGTTCTATGGGCCATTCCTGGCCCTTTAAAATGCGTGCATAATATATGGTAAACACGACAAATGGATTAGACTTAGTAATAAAGGATAGAGGGAAATACCGTATGGAAACACTCGCCAAGTTTGGGCAAGTAGTTGACCTTCGTCCATTTATGCAATTAGTTCCAAATACCTACAGACAGCCTAGATATGTCACCCACTCCACTAAATCTGTAAGAGTAGATGATTAATCATCATGTGATGATGAGATAAATGAGAGGTATATGCCATAGGGACCATCCATACAGCATCTGAAGCATAGCCGCTTCAGAGGGAAGAAGCCATTATATAAATACATTGTGAGGGCTACTCAGATCCCGATGGGTAGATGGGGTCGAATGCCATAGGTAGTAGTCAGTTAATTAAGTGTACGCTGATTGTAAAGGTAATGCTTGTCTAGGCCATCTTGGTCCTTCACAAAGCTAGCATATAAAAGTAGCTAACTCAACAAATTGATTAGACTCGTTTATAACGGGTGGGGAGAAACACCTACTGTGAAAACCTACCAAGTCTGGGCAGATCGTTGATCTTCCATTCATGTCACTGGAGCCAAACATTTACAGACGGGCAGTACAACAACCATTATACAGTCCACTGAGTCTATGATAGTTAATGGTTATTAACAATAGGATGACTACATTGAGGACATAAGCGGAAAAGACACTATCTGAAACAGAGCTGCATCAGAAGGGAATAGCCCTAACAGAACCACACTGTTCAAGCGACCCACACACCCATGGACACAAGGTTTTGATGTGTTTTGTGCTACAGGAGCATACTGGCTAGAGCTGGATGTCCTCTGGATTCAAAGTCAAATCACTACGTTAATCGCCTCGCCCCTGCCACAGGTAGTATATTGGCCAGAGCGGTAAACGATCCAGGGTCTTCTGTGTCCAATGATGTAAACACTACGCTCACTGCCCCTTCAACCTGCCCTACCAATGTGCATGTGGCAGAATTTTGTCAGTTTTATGGTATTTGGCTGCTGATCTAGGCAGAAATGAAACAGGATGGATGACCGCCGTGTTTGGAGAATTGAAATTTGGTTGAAACATCAAAAATAAGTAACATAGAGACATTTCAAGTACTTCAACGATTTTTATTGGGTAGAATCATAGAACATGGACAATTTGTACAATGCAACACTGATGTTTATTAAAAGTGGGCGCAACTCATACGGTGCTTACATTGTAATCAAATAAAAAGGTTTTTTGGTTCTGCAAATGATTTATATTATCATACAATACATTATAACCAAAATGTATTATGAGTTAATGCTGTCCTATATGTGAAACATTTCCATTTTTGGGTGCAATATATTAAAAACATCTTGAAATTTTCTACTAAGACAATAATTAGAACATTAAAAGGCACTCCCAATCTCTGCCTGAGTGCGATTTTTATCCTAGGGCATCATCGTTTTCATATGCGAGATACCAATATTTTATGATAAATAATAAAAGAAAAGGCTACTCCTTGACTGTTTGTTGAATCCTAATGGTTCTGACAAAAATCACTTTTCACTATACCCTCTGAATATTCCTAATTAATGGTATATTGAAGATTTTCGAAAGATAGGTATGATACTGGGAAAATGCATGATCAAATGGATCCGAGGCCTCCAATAATGTTGGAAACATTATGTGTTTTCTCGAGCGATTTAACACAATTTCTGATGGACTGTGATCACATTTCCCATAGAATGTGATGTGTTATGTTAGATTATCCTTTGTGGTATTATTTGTTGAAAGTGGAAGTTACTTATTTATCTCAATGTGTGCAAAAACAATTGAGATTATTGCAGCCATTTAACAGTGTACAAAACTAGAAAAAACTAGATATATCTAAAATATAGCATGGGCCTGGCATGCAAATAAGATCATCTTTTGTTAAAAATTAAAAATAAGTTTGGTCAAAATGTGATTTCTTTATTTACTAATTATAAAACACTTATTAATCGGAGGGGAAATTCTTTAGAGGGCTACATTCACATCTATGGAGGATCTGTCAAAATAATATTTTGTAGAAAAGTAATGAATACCGAAATATGACATGAAACACTAAAACCTCATAATTATGTGCAAAACTTACTAATTTTCAATTTAAATGGCATGGATAAAATTGATATTTGATTACAGGTTCTATTCGTTAAATATTTATCCACAAAATTTCTAACCATATTTATAAGCTCGTCCGAGCTTATACTTGGTGAGTTATTTTGATCTTTGTCCGATGTTCATCCATCCAGCCATCCTTCTATCCATCCATCCAATGTAAAATTTTTCTAAAGAATTTCAAAAAACTCCTTGGTGCAGAGCTCTGCCACTTGCAAATATTGAGCTTGGTTTTTTGGTCTTCTTCAGATATTCCATCTGAGCAGTAGGAGGTAATTTCTACTAAAGTTTTTGTATTTTACTTCTTTAGTGCAAAAGTTTAGTAGATGTTGTTTTAGGGTTCATCTCTTTTAGATTTGTTTAGGTTATCCAACCAATGGGACCAATGGTAATTTTTCCAATGTCTTAGCATACATGAGTGAATTCATTTTTATTTGATATATTTTTTTCATCGCGTTTGGTGTTTTTATTTAGTATTTGGATAAGTGTATTGAAGGATCTTTGATATTTTGTTTTTATTTTTTCTTGGTTTTTAGTTTGTTTTTCTTTTGTTTAGTTTGCAACACTTGTTCTTTTACATTCAATCATTTCATCTTGATTGCTTCATACAGCTCTTTCATTCTACATTTTTATTCTTTCTTGGTTTTTGTTCTTCATGTATACTTATTTTTTATTCAGAGAGTCTAGTGGAGTATTTGACCTATTATTTGAAGCAATGGAGAAAATAAAATAAAAAACAAGCCAAATATTTTATTAACCTGTAAAAAATTACAAAAGCAGGTGGTCTAGGAGTTGGATAAAATTTTCCGAAATATAATGATTCAGGTGGTGAACTAGAAGATAAATTTTCAGACCTGTATAAAAGAAATTGTATATACTTAATAAATTGAGGGAGACAATTCTCTGTAATGCCAGCAAGACTATGTTTACTATGTTAAGATAAGTAATATTCACAAATGAATAATACATATAGAATACGTAAATAATTTATGAAAAAAGAGGATATCCGTGAATTAAAGGTAATTTTATGAATCTGCCCTATACGCACAGCTCAATAAAATCTAACCTTACTGAATTATCGTCAGGGAGTAATCATAAACTCACATACGTTTATTTACACCCGCTGAACCTCCATGATCAGCCCTATTGTTTAGGAAGGAAATTCTACACCCAAAATCACGTTCATGATGATTGCTGCATGTGTTATGCCCAGACCAATCTGTCACTTACACCTTCTACCGTGCCTAGACAGTCGCACATATTAAGCGTTGTGACATCGATCGACCCCCCTTATGTATTGCCTCCCTTGTAAATGACCGTAGTTGACAGGCGATGTGTACCGTATGTACATCGTGACAACACTCAATGACCATAGTTGTTCTGAATCGTATCGCCGTGACAACCACTGTCACATCGCCCCGGCAACTGTCGCTAGAGTTCATTTAATTTATCAAACAAATTTACCATCCATCGGTAGGTCATAACTGGAGGAGGTTACGAAAGTTCATATCAGCGTGGTTGTTATGCGCTGTTGGTGATATGTGGGCACGTTTACCAATGCACGCAGCCATTTGTCTATAGGGAGGCCAATAAATTGCTCCGTTCCTCTGAATCGTAATCCCGTTAGACACATACTAATCTATATGCATATTCCTAATGTCACACGATGAACAATAAGATGAGCTGAGGTCCCAATCTCTTCCTTGATAGTCAATCATTTGCGGGGTTTTTTGTATTCTTGACATATCTTCATTTTTTCAATAAGGTATCTCTGCTCTTCCACATTTATATTTTTCCCACTCACATGTCTTCTATAATGAACTATATTCATTATTCATGTAAATGACATCTGAAACCTTCAAATATATTTAAATAGTAATTAAAACAATTTCTGTGACATAAAGAATTTAATAGCGTGTTCATTACAATTTTTCGTTTATTTGCAATTTATTGTTCATCACTCTGATATATACCTGCCAATTTTCTTTAGAATATTTCGTGGCACTAATGTATTGATACAGAGGAATAGATTCCGATCCTAGCAATAAAGTATTAACACAGAAATAGACCAACACGCGACATTACAGATATATTTACCATTGACTTTTGTCTGCAAAATGAGAACAATTGATGGATTCTGTTTGATTCAGTTGATAAATATGGCATTCATCATGGCATGCCATCAAGATGATACTTGCGTGAGATCATCCACTGCGATTTAATATCGCACGAACAACGATAGCTGAGATACGGTCAATTTCAAGGGGCGCGAATCCGGCGATATTGCCTGCAAGCGTTTCTCTGTTAATATATTGTTTTCCTGCTACGACCCGTGATCGCTTGCTGCGTAATAACACTCTTTAATACAACTCGACATGGGAGACAACCAAGATTAGCCATTATAAAGAATGCTGAGCAAATCGCTAAATTATTATCAGACTTTAGCAATGCCATGAATTTTTCATTACGCACTTTTTTACTCGATACATAAATCTTACTTTATAAGCAATTTTAGAAAGAACTTCCACTCTACTTGCCCATTATTTTTTGCTTATCACAATGCTACTAAGACTATCTATATCAATCAATCGCCTTTATGACCAACAAAAATCGTCAGTGGCCATTATAGCGAAAAAAAGGGCTGTTATACATTATTATAATAAACCATTTCATGACGAATCTTTCTTAATATTCAAGTGCGAAAATCTTTCCTATTTCCTATCGTGGAAGGTGCGGGAAAAATCCCCGGTTTGTGCTGGTTAGAACTTGCAACGTATGGCACGAAAAGCAACGCTCCTAACTACTGCACCACTGTCTCCAACAAGTTGGCTATCGAGTGGGCAAGGGCAAGAGACCAATATAATTCACATTCAAAGTAAAAGGTTAGAAGGTAAGATGCCACAATAGGTAATATCTACATTGAGAGGAAAAGGCCATTATAATCACATCAATATTGGGTATAGGCCGTGATAGTCAATATCTGCCATAAAAGTTTGAGGAGATAGTTCGAGATGAAAATCAATAATGGAAAAATCACTATAGTATTTGCTTACCTTTATATAGTCATACAAATAAGGGTATGTAGATATATAGGCATGCTGTCTGTATGCATGTATATTATATATATGGCCTTGAGTTGTATTGATTCATGGTAAATTATGAATTATTAATTCTGAATAAAAATAGATTACATTTTATAGCTGCTATATTGTTCATTTTTGGAGATTCATCCAATATGTCCACTATACATGGGGTAAACATGGGTTAAAAAGTTCATCCTGACCTAGACACTGTCAATATCGTAGTTTTCTGGTTGTTGAAAATGGTGTTTAAACGTAATGAAAATCTGAAGCTTTGGATGCGCTGAGACTTGAAGAACCAGTTTAAAACCCCAAGGGGCAGAACCAGTTTAAAACATCAAGGGACAGCATTCAGAATTGTCTTATTTGTTTTGTAATACCTGATAACTTCCCTTGACTCATAAGTTGAGTATCTTTGCAGCTGGTATCAGTTGGCTAATAATACCATAGACCGGTAATGACAATTTCCAGATGTAATAGACTGCTTCTAACAGGAATATAACATCAATCATTTTCTGTACCATGTGTGGGCTTTGTTTGATCTGCTACCAATATGATTGTCAGTCCCTTTTGGACTGTAGAATAAAGGGAAATGTCCAACAGCTTATTAACCATTGAACTAATATGCTTTTGTAGTGGACTTCCTAATAACAGAGTAGTATTTCAGACCTATTTTCAGTGACAGAGTTAAAAGTGACCCTACATGTAAATAAAATGCACAATTTTTAGCTCACTTGAGCTTACGCACAGTGAGCTTTTCTGATCAGAGTTCGTCCGTAGTCCATCTGTCTGTCTGTCTCTCCGTCCATCCATCCAATGTTAACATTTTATTAAAAAATCTTCTCAAGAACCGCTCATAGAAAAGGTCTACTATTTGGTGAATATTGTCCTTGAGTTGGTCTCTTCTTGATCTGATCATGGTATCGTCATTGCACCTACGGAGGTAACTTATGCCGATGTTTGTATTTTTCCGTAAAAAATCTTCTCCAGAACCACTTATTGCAGAGCTATAGTTAATTGCAGAGCTATAATATATAGCTATTTGGCAAATATTGTCTTTGGGTTGGTCTCCTCGAGATTTGGTCATCATATTGTCATGGCTGTAAGGGGAGGTAACTCGTATTGATGTTTGTATTTTTACTAGAAAAATGTTTTTCTCAAGAACCCTTCATCGCGTATGATTGCCATTCAGCAGATATTGTCCTTGGGTTAGTATCTTTCAAATTTGTTCAGCATTTTATCGTGGGAACAAAGGAGGTAATTTCTTATCGACTTTTTTAAAAATCTTAATCTTTATGTCCAAAGTGCAAAGGTCTGCCATTTGGCAGATATTGTCTGTGTAGGTCTCATTTAGATTTGTGTAGGGCATCTCCATAAAGGCAATTAGATGTGATTTAACTCAAGGTTTATCTACAAATATGTATTTTATTGTTTCAGCATCGTAATGGGTTTGTCAGGTCTCTTTGGCCTCTTGTTTTTCATGTCAGGCAGTCTCCTTGTTTTCTCATTGTAATATCAAGATATCCTCCTTAGCCTCTTGTTTTGTCTTTTTCTCTTTTTTGTCAAGTGAGCATCTTGAAGTCTTTTGTTGATGGTAAATATCAAATCTTGTTGTACTTAGAGAAATGAAATTCACTTGGTGAAACATTCCTTATGTATGAGAAAGTTCATGTGCTAATAAATTTTATTACTAGTGAATTACTAGCTTTTCTTTTTTATTTAGTTGACTTTTAAACTGTATTTTATTGCAGTCACCATGGTCAGTGGACATGTATTTGATTAAGTAGGCAGCCGGCCGCACTTTTAGGTTGGGCCACAAAGCCACAATTCCCTATGCCGGTCCAATAATGTAGGTGGGATGTTCGTAGCTAAAACAATCTAATATCTCCAATGTCATCTACGACAGTAATCCAAATCACTGCACTCTATTAGCCTGTCCACGAGTATTAGTAACATTACTGGTGCCTCCCGGGGTTTTATCTATTTCTTCTATTGATTGCCAGACTAAAGTGACCAGTAGAAGGAGGAGATGACACATTTTGTTGCGCAGTAACTGTATAGTGTATACATAGTGACTACCATAAAACATTGACCAATAGTTACTTCATTACTTTAAGCCTTCATCATATAAAGCAATGAAATATAGTACCAAGATAAAAGCTTGTAATCATATTTCATTCACGTCATTCCAGAGCATCTCCCATCTCTATCTTGCATAATGTTTTTGAAGCCTGTTAAGCAATTTTATCCCTCAGACAGGAGAAAAATGCACAGAAAAAAAACTATCTATGGTGGAGGGGGCAGCTGGCGTAGTGGTTAGAGCGCTTGACTTTGAATCCAGGGGGCCCTGGTTCAAATCCCGCTGCAACCAGTATACTAAATGTGGCGTTTTTCGTGCTTAAAACGCCTCAAACCCATGGGGGGCTTGGTAGCCCTTGCAGTGTGGTTCTGTTGGGGCTTTTTCCCTCTGACGTTTGCTGAGCTTCAGATGCTCTATATGTGCTCTCTATGTCGCTTACCTCCCCGCTATGTCGTCATCTCATTGTAAATAAACATGGACTTATCATAGATTTAGCGGAGTGTGCGACATATGTAGTTCATATGTGGACATTTAGAACCAGTAGCGTGAATGGAAAAAGATCAATTGTCTGCCCAGACTCGGTGGGTTTTTCACATTAGGTGTTTTCCCCCACCCCATATAAGTGAGACTAATACAATCTATGGTGGAACACAAACCCATGACCTTCAGGTAACCGGTATTCTGCACATTTCTCTGCAATTGCTTGTAGAACCACAAAGGTTACCTTTATTAGCGTTACATTAACCCCACACACATAGACTGAGATCCTCATATCTATCAGGGAAACCCATACCTTTGGTTGGGTCAGAATGCGTGACTTATCATCAAATAACAAGTGCGGTATTCTAAACATTTTCTCTATTATTATTGAACTAAGCCTACTTTCCATTAAGGCAATGTTGAAACCAACAGTTCTTTTACTGCATGATACATTCTGTATTTCCAGCTACATACGGACATTACTTATGGAAGTGACACGAGAGAAGTTAACGCAGAACTCGTGACATCATCAATGCCAGGAAGCAATGTTGAAGCTGCGATTCTATCAGTGGATCATAACTCCTACCATTTATATGATCTCCTTCAGCTGACCATAGTGAGTACTCTACTAGACAAACCAGAAACTTCCGCAAATTTCCAGAGAAGCATCATTTATAACTCGGAAATTAACAATTTTATGTTGTAAAAAAAATTATTTTAATTTATTTTATCACTTGATTTCTTACTGGAGTAATTCTCTTATAGAGAATGATGCAGTGGTACACAGTATCCATCAAATGTTAAATACTCGACTATTGGTCCCCTTAAAGCTAGGAAATATTTATTTATAATATTGTGTAGATTATAAACTAAAGGGAAAAAAAATACCTCAATGCTTGTTTATGGTGTACCTATAGTACATGGATAATTCTATAGACAAGTATCAGAGTGTAATCAGATTTTAATCTTAATGTGCTAGTTATAGTAGTTCATAAATAACAAAAGAAATTCAGAGAAAAAAATCTTGCGTTTGTTAGGGTCCAAGCTCACCACCTCCGAATCACCGGTCTGGAGCAGTAGACATTGCTTTAAGAAGTGGTTTAGATAGAATTTGGGAGAGGGTTTATGAATAACAGAAGAGAAATGCAGAGAAAAAATCTTTCTGTGGTGGGGCCGTAATCCAGATCCTCCTAATGTTTTGTATACCAGACAGACAGTCATTTAAAAACTGTGTGCATGCCCCAACCCACCCCCACCAAAAGCTAGAGTTTTCTCTGTGTATTTATCTCCTATAATCTGGAAAGTGATATTTATGAACTGTTATGTATTTCTGGCTCTATAAATCCTATACAAAGCAGTTTTGAGTACAGTAATCACTTAAGGCCTCCACATATGATATATGAATCAAGTATTATAAATATTCTGCCAATATTGACCACATCTCAATAATTCCAGACGCTTGCCTGTCATCTGTATGGCTGACCATCCCAGGCAATCCCATTAATCTAATTTGTTTTTCTTCATCCACCCAAGTCCTCATATATCTGTCTTTTATGTCGTTAATCCATATCTTATGGACACTCC
Organism: Epimenia babai; assembly: GCA_011762755.2. Lineage (NCBI taxonomy): Eukaryota > Metazoa > Mollusca > Solenogastres > Cavibelonia > Epimeniidae > Epimenia > Epimenia babai. Next base: position 6,580 of record WURV02157227.1, on the reverse strand, counting down.
AGCAGCATCTGAGATCTTTATCTTTTTGTATGAACATTAAATACAAAAAATGTTCTCTAAATAAACCAGTCTGCAGAAAAGTTATGTAAATTTACCAACTAATATCTCTTGAAACCTGCATGATAAATACCAACACGACACATTTGAATGTAACTCGCACTATCAAAACTTTATTTGCTGGATGCTGGATGATTCAAGTTCTGTCATTTTGTTGTACTTTCCATAATGTCTGAAACATTCATCCCAAGTATATTCATTTTTCTCTGTTCCTCCTTCCTTCCTCTCTGTGAAACATTTATTCCATGTTTACACACTCTATAAAACATCCATTCCAAATTTACACTCTCAGGGACATTTATCCAATGTTTACACATTTTATAAAACATTCATTTCTACTTTACGCATTCTATTCAACATTTATCCCATGTTTACACACTCTTTAAAAGATCAATATGATGTTAATGGGGGGGGGGGGGCAGCCACTGTGGCTCTATACCATCAGAGGTATAGGTTTTTTTGTGCATTTCTTTCCAGCTCTTTAATATACCTATTCCTCATTTCCACTCTAGCATTCATCCCAATACTAGTACAATAGTACTCTCCCTGAAATATTCACCTCAAATTATATGTGGAATCCTGATAAAGTTACAAATTCGCATTGAAATATTCTTATCAAGTTTACACATCCTTTACATAAAAGATCAATCAATGCATTATTTGTAAAACATTGGCACATGGGAAAATTTTTTAATTTTTATTGACCCACCTGTAAGACGGGGGGTAGACTTTAAGGATTGAAATTTTGTCATAAAAACCGTCTTATAGGTGAGTATATACGGTATTCTTTAATATATCATTCATTTGTTCTCTGTAAACTCTCTCCCATTTTCACTTCCCCCACTCTCACACTCTTTATCCTTTCCTCTTCTATCTCTTCTTTCCCTTTCTCCTCTACACCTCCCCCCCCCCCGCTATTTTCCTCTCCCCTCTTCCCCATAGACTATTATTCATATTTATCACAAATTTATCCCCTTAAACTGATATATTGACTCCTATATAAATAAGACCGATCATAGTAAATACATGTAATCTACACAGTACTAGTCATTTCATCCTTAATAGAGTCTATGATTATAATGCATAACAGAATATCAATAGTCAATATTACCATCACCTATGTAAGCCACTGTACAATGAACAAATTGACTTGATCACATTAATATATTCCAACAGGATGGTCGAGTGGATCAGACGGCAGTCTGGCATATTATTTTGCCATTTATTCTTGTCATCGCTGCGGTCGCAGTAATATTCTCAGCTGCTTACTGTTACCGCAAGAAAAGATGTCAGCAGCGATATATTCAGCAGTCATCGACTCCTGGTGAGTATTCCATTCCAGCATCATTTCTACTTTCTGTGAGACTACTAAAAGAACTGTGATTTAAGCCTTTGCGTTATAGGCCATCTTTGCGGCTACTTGCCCTACTGTAGTATCATTTAATAATAATTTTTTATTCGGTATAGGAATTACATCCAAAGTTAGACATTGTGTGATGCTACATTTCTTTATGATGACATACGTAGTTATTATATTATTTATTATTATCACTATCAGTATCAAGCTTAATCTATAAAATGTATTAAAATGCCACAACCTCAAATAGGCATTACCCATTAAGTGGTATATCCTGCTTATCAGCAATCAATCATGATATCAATAGCAAACAATTATCATTGATCATCACTCTGCAGAATTATAGCCTGGCAAAATGTCGATTTTATACATGCACGTCATGCATACATGCGTTAGTCTCCGATCATCCAGAAAATGGCAAAAAATTTGGTTAAATTAATGAAATCATCAGTCGAAAAAGAACTGGGCCAGTGAAGATTACTGAATGCCAGTTTGTACTACGGGCTTTTCTTTATAATGTTCTGATCAGTAGACAGACAGTATACAGACAGTATTTCCCTGATCTATTTAAAAAAGACTTTGTATTCATATATTTCCGTGCAAGAATAACACACCTATGGACAGTTAGTTACTCTCAGAATGAGTGTTTTACGCACCGCATTTGAGACCAAGTAATTTCCTGCGATAACAACATCTTTCGCTCTCCTCACACTCTTTGTATCATCTCCAGGATATTAAACATCTACTCACTTTGCCTCGATCGACTCGACATTATCTTATTAGATCCTGAATCATTTGCAGTATCAGTGAAGTTTCTCAGATGTTTGCTCTAAATACAATACGGTATATCCACTCTCGTCATTAAAGTCTGATTTGTGTTGTGGCAAATGCATATATTACTTCTCAAACAGGCTTCCTTATAACATAATTTGTGACATATTATAGACTGCATTTGAAAGCCACTTTATGTGCATGTGGCCAAATGGTTGCGTATGACAACAAGTCAATAGGAAAGGTAGTTCTGTTACAGGCACCGACATGCTTCTTTACATTTGTATAGTGTATATTAACTGGGGGTGCCATGAATAAAATTCACTATTATATACTGGTGATGTTGTCAAGAGCAATCGGGATAAAGTACCTTGCCCAAGGATGTAATGGTACAACATATAGGAAATTATCAATTATTCCTTCCCCTTTGATTTGTATCTCGTTGTCATCACATTCCGATTGAAATATAAAATTTGTTACTTTGCTCTACTATTGGCTTGAGTGATGACTGAGGAATTAATTTGTTACTTTTATTAATCATAACGCTGACCGTTTCAATATACCGTTTGTTACAAATTCATTCGCCATGTAAGCATTGACTTAATTTGCATTCATTGAAGCGTGTAAAATCTCTCTGTTATGCTTGGATTGAATTCAGTAAAGAGAGATGCCGTCACTCTCTTTTATTGATTTTCTTCTGATAAATCCCTCTTTTTAGCTTAATAGGGGAAAACGGCGGTAAGACGACCAAATCTCTCTTCTTTCCAATATTCAGTTTGCAGCGTAACTAATCAAATAATAATAATAAGATATTGTCATTTGTGTACGGCTGTAATCCATTATCGATGCTGGTGTAATATTCAGTAACAGTCAGTGGTGGTGTAATAAATTATAACATTATTATATCAAGTTACAGCACAGCTTCCTATTGTTCCTAATTTTCATTATTCCTAATGCCAATTTGGCCATTAATACATGCCATAATTCCTAACAGAAAATCCCCTTAATTGCCATTACATAAATTTGCACCGGTATTCCTAATACAATATACCAGAGGAATAGGTTATCGCACAAACCATGAATGGTCATTTCTATTAGGAATTATGGGAATTGACTGGGTAACTGCAGTTATATATAGTTGTATATATAGTTGTATATATAGTTGTATGTATGAGACCTATACCCATCCATTCACAAAAGCATTAGGTTTTCCCTCTCCTAGAGTACACAAATTCTTACTCTAAATTCAAAACTCTAAATTGTCTGACTTCACTGATTTATATATAACTATTTATATACAGTAATAAAAACTCAGTGTAAAGTTTATACAATCTAAATACTAATTGTAATCAATATCCATAGATGAAACTGATAACAAATTGCCCTAACTACGCTATTGTTAAAAAACAGAAACATTTATATATACACCATACGTGCAACCCGTCAACGGATGGCTTACATGTCATGGGGGAAGGCTATGCTATAAGCCCCTTACAAATTTACTTACCCAGTGTATATTAATTTGTGTTGCCACAATTAAATTCCACTGGTACTTCAATATGGCTAAGTTGACCAGAATAACGGGGATAAAGTACCTTGTTCAAAGATACAATTGGAAAACTATTGGTATTTCCTGGGATTCGAACCCTCCACCTTCTGGTTCGTAGGGTGGTACTTCACCAACTGTACTCGCGATGTATTTTATTCAAGTTAGTATTAGTCAAGTTATAACCTATCTTCCTATATAATTACCTAATAATCACCCATTAAGTAAGTTATTATGAAATTAACTGATCTATTTATTCTTTTCATGGAAGATAAGGGATAGACAATGGTTATTCTATTTTGTTGGCTGAAATAACATATGGGTATGACTAGTAAACTACGTAACAGTTAATTGTCTTTATTGTGACAACTCTAATAATTACAGGCCAGATCATCCTTTCCTACCTTATACCACTGCTATTTCTGAGTAAGGCCCACAATCCCTGGATAGTTCCTCTATTTTGCTTTTATAGTGCACTAATCTCATGCTGATGACAGTAGAGTTTTAGAGGAGACATCAACAATGTGGGCCGGAGGAGGGAGAATTTCTTACTGTGTCTCTGATCTCACTTTCATTCGTGATAGTTTTCTGTATCCATGTATATAATTCGTGCCTTTCTCCCTGAGCTCCTGGTTCGATGTCTTTTCTCGTCCTTTAAGACTAATGAGCCACAGGAGACTGGATCTCACTCACAAATCCATCATTAGTCTTGTGCTTTAGAGATCAGAGAATATTCTTCCATGTTATTGCAACATCACCAGCATCTCCGTTCCTGCATGCACTTTATAGTATTATGGGCGTACACATGAATAATGCATATACCCATGAGTATAAACTGAGTGCATGGCATTTCAAACATTGCATTGTATAGCGCAATATTTATACATGTTTGAAGTTTTACCCCCAGAGAGCATGCTGATTGACCTGCTGTTAATAATCATGCGTGTTTTTGTTACCTTTGAGTCACTGACTAAGTAACATCATTCAACTGATCTTTGAACACTCATTACATATAGCAGTAGCCATATTTTGATGATCGCCTCACTACACCAGCCAGTATACCACCCAGCGCACCACCTCTCACACCACACAGTACTCTAAATATGATAGCTTACATGACAACTTAAATAACCACCACCCCAATTTCATTTTGAAATATCATTCACATGATAATATAAACATGCTGGGATTTGTGTTTTGATATGTAACTAGATATTTAGAATGATTATTAATTATTTAGAAAGTAAATCTGAACCTTAATCAAATATCTTACCCAACACGCACTGATAAAACTTCCCTTAGTCAAATGTCACAGATCTGGATCAAGCCCTCTGTCAAAAATGATAATATAAATAACTGAAGCTAAAAGGGTAATCATCGCCAATCTCTGTCTGTCATGCTTCTAGACATGAGAACAAAAATGAGAGATATTCATCATTAGCAGCAGTGCATGAATATTTTAATGATTCTGTAATATGTCTTCTTTAGGAAGCTTTATTCGATACCTTCCCGGCGCAAGCTAAAATCGTTTACCCCTAATTTTCCTTATAATATAATAAAAAAAATTTAAATAAACTTAGAGATGTGGGTTGCCCTGTTGGCCATGTCATATACCGTACTGGCCGCCATATTAGTCGCAGCTTCATATAAGTCGCACCCCTTATTTATAATTAGGTTAGAGACCTTAAAAAGTGCGACCTCTAAGGCGGCCAAGGTAAGTGAAGGTAACACCTTATACAGGTACCAACTAAGGTTGATTAACACGAGCTTTTGTATACAAGTACACTACATCTCATTGTAGGTGATGAAGTATTCTTGCACCTGATACATGCACTTATATACGAAAGCTTGTGTTAATTATAACCTTCGTTAGCCCATCACGTGTTACCTTCACTTTTCGTACTTATCGTATAAATGAAATTTATATTGATACAAAATCCCAAATGACGCTATTTTATTTTGAATTCCACCTGATATTGTCATCTTGGATTTAATTCAAAATTTTCGCATTTCTCAACTTTCTTGATTCAAGACCATATCAATTACACAGCTCTTAGTTAAACTAACATCTAAACATCCAATCTAATTTCATCCATTCATTCTGTATCCTAATGCCTCATGAGAGTTGATGATTATCTCTAGTAGAGCAGTAGTCATATAAATTGAGTAAAATATTATTAATTAATAAAACATGTTATTGTCAGCATGTATAGTACTTTTCCTTTTGTCACCCGGTAATATTTGTGGCTGTAATGCCTGACCTTTACACGGCATCCTTACATTGTACGACTTTTTATGTCTCATCTTTCTGAATATTGACATTTAATTACGGGCCAGTGTGAAGGAATCTCTACTGATAACTAACGGCAAAATAACACCAACTCTGGTGCGTGACATGGGTCACTAATCAAGCCCAAACAAGTGATAGTCCTCCCTTCACGCGGTTGTTGCACCCGTCAGCTGTCACCCAACATTTAGGCCAATGTAACATTAGCCAGTCCGTGATAATGAATCCACCGGGAAATGAAAAGCCATCACCAGAAAAGGAATAATTTGCATGTACTCGTGTAAAAATTCGCGTGGCCTCTTTTCGCGTGACCTCTTTTCGCGTGACAAGCATTAGTATATTCTCACCCTCTCGCCATTTCTCACACATTTCTGTTTTGTCGCACCATATTCCAGTGACTTTCATCGCATATTTGTTCTAATGACACCCCAGTTCACATACACAATAGAAAGGGACATGACAGTAGTTCAACAATGAAACTCTACTTTTAGCATAATATACGTGCATACACGGGGGTCAGATCGTCGATCCAGAAATCGAAGTTTGCATCTGCGATGGCCAC
>WURV02157216.1:0-16272 GCA_011762755.2 Epimenia babai | reverse complement strand
TGAATGGCTACCTCAGTCAGTGTGTCTGTTATACCTGGTCAATAGCTACCTCAGTCAGTGTGTCTGTTACACCTGGTGAATGGCTACCTCAGTCAGTGTGTCTGTTATACCTGGTCAATAGCTACCTCAGTCAGTGTGTCTGTTACACCTGGTAAATGGCTACCTCAGTCAGTGTGTCTGTTATACCTGGTCAATAGCTACCTCAGTCAGTGTGTCTGTTATACCTGGTCAATAGCTACCTCAGTCAGTGTGTCTGTTATCCCTGGTCCATGGCTACCTCAGTTAGTCAGTGTGTCTATCTGTGTCTAGTATTGATGCTTGCCGCGTGATGCTACAAGACAGTGTGATGATGCCTACTTCAGTCTTCAGATGTCAGCATAACCAAAATTTCAAAATTCATCATCAACCATTTATTCATATATACAATACGTGTTCATGTATAAAAATACATGGACTGTTACACACATTGTCTGTTATTGTGGTATGACAGATAAGTGATATACCAACATGGATCAAGACCATCCCAGAACGACAGTCCACTCAAGGTATTGACCTCTTGTTTCCCGTACAAATCCCCGCTCTGGGATTCACCACTTATTTTGTTACGCAGAAAGGTAAGTTAAAGCAGATTATACTGCACTAATCATTGTTTCTCATAGTCCTAAGTAGACGAGACAGTTGACTGGTTGTAGGGTAGTTTTTATGGGAAGTTGGAGTGTTGTAGGGACGTTGCAGTGTTGAAGGTACATTGAAGTTTTGAAGGGACATTGAAGTGTTGAAGGGACATTGAAGTGTTGAAGGGACGTTGAAGTGTTGAAGGGACGTTGGAATGTTGAAGGGAAGTTGAAGAGTTGAAGGGATGTTGAAGTGTTGAAGGTAAGTTGAAGTGTTGAAGATAAGTTGGAGTGTTGACTGGCTTAACTACGAGGTTGAGGATATTATGTGAGTAGATGGTAGAAGTTAGGTGGCCTTGTGTCTAGACTACTAGACTATTAGACTTACATCGCCCATTAGTCAGATGCATTTCTGCATCTACCCGGTATATGAGTCGTGGCGTTTTTCAGGCAATAAGAGTCTCAGACCCCGTCTTCTCATGGTGGTTGTGGCAATCTTAGCGGTTGTACATGGGTTTCCTCTCTCTCATGTATCTGTGTTTTTGATAGTCCATGGATATATACTTCCCTCCCCGTTACAGTTATTTCCCTTTATTAAATTGGCAATGTTGGTTATGTATACAGAGATTGTCGTTGTTCACAGATGTCAGATCACTATACTATATATATTTGTTGAGAGGACATGAGGGAGATGGGCAGGGTTAGTCATAAAGCCGATTGGTTGATACTCGTATAAAACTCAGTGGCACGTGCCTGCGTCTGTTGATGGTGAAATGAAATGAAAATATGATATTTGATGCAATATGTCCTTATATAAATGCACCATTTATATCTCTAGATATGATTTACTAAAGGGGCTGTCATAATGGGCTAATTAGCTCCTTTTGGGTTCTTAACTATGCTATAAGTCATTTTCATCAAGGCCATTGCGTCAATTGCAATAAACGATGAATATTTCAGGTTTCAAGACTATAGTTCAAACATGTTGTGTACGTTTTATTTACGTCACTTTTCACTGTAACAATATTCAAAGGATTTTTAAGAAAATACTGAACACAATCATATTATGATTTTGCCGAAAATTGCCCGCTCCGAAAACAGCCCAAATTCCCATCGCGTGAAATTTTGCTCCCCAACAGTTCAGACCAACTATGTTATATAAATAGTTATGTCAAATATATAAGTACATAATGTTTGATTTTATGCAGAAAAACCTAAAGTGGCGGCGAGTAATTTGAGAGAGCCAAAGGTGGATGTTGTCATATCTAACAAGGTCTTTTTTATTTATTCTTTATTTAAAGTTTATATAAGACATAAATAGTAATAACATTGTCCATAGATAGTCTTATTAGTTTCAGGAAAAATAGACATATAGATAAATGCAGATATATAAAGCATATCAAGCATATCATATATAAAGCATATCAAGCATATCATATATAAAGCATATCAAGCATATCATATAAAGCATATCAAGCATATCATATATAAAGCATATCAAGCATATCAGCAATCTATATCATCATATTTCGTGTTCATTAAATAGGTGGAGCAATATTAGTTCTATTGATCTATTTGGATGCAATAACTATTTGGTGTCATACAGTATTTGAATTCATTATTACAAATATTTATGTAGTCTATCACTGCTTGTTTCAGATATCTCCAGTATATCGCTGGAAAAAACTATACTTTATGTACCAGAATGTTCACAGAAAAAATGGTTATAGAAAATGGAAAAGGCGGGGTTTTGGTGGTACTTGATAATCAAATGCAGGTGGCTGTACATTACTGCCTTGTTATATCCCTAACATCTAACATTATTATAACAAATTCGACAACTAATCTTTCTCTATTTTCAAGCATGAAAATCTTGCTGATTTCCTGTTGTGGAAGATGTGGGAAGAAATCATTGGTTTGTGCAGTTTCGAACTCACAAACTCTAGCATCAAAGGCAGCGCTTCTAACCACTGCACCACTGATGCCAAAATGGTGGTAAATGCTCGAAAATGCTCAGAAAAGCATCTGCGTTTCTAGCTCGTCGATATTTCAGATCTTCCACTGAGCTGAGGTTTTTTCTGTACATTTATCTCCCACAATATACAGTATCTTTTGTATAGAATGATCTTTAGTATCATGCTCGCTGCACACATTCCACTGTAACCCAGTACAATCGAGTTATTATTGACAGTTTATCGAGGTGACTTTCGACGGAGAAACGCAGCGGCTTGTGCGTCTGCGCGATATTTTATCTAACCAAACCTTGAAATTTACGCCCGAGTTCGGTTACTACACCGGGATGAAGGGTAATAACTCCCGGTCGCAGTTCCAGGCATCCGGCGCGTATATCTTCCGCCCGCTGCATCAATCACCGGCCTTTTTCAGTCATCCGACCATAGTGAAGGTCATCAAGGTCAGTATATATCACAGGTCATCGAGGTCAGTATATATCACAGGTCATCAAAGTCTGTATATATCACAGGTCAAGGTCAGTATGTATCACAGTTCATCGAGGTCAGTATGTATCACAGTTCATCAAGGTCAGTATGTATCACAGGTCATCAAGGTCAGTATATATCACAGGTCATCAAGGGCAGTATGTATCACAGGTCATCAAGGTCAGTATATATCTCAGGTCATCAAGGTAGGTATGTATCACAATGTCCCAATTTCTTTTACTTGTTCATGTTTGAGTGTTAAAGTTATTGTGTTTGTGTTGAATATTTCCCATAGACCAATATTATTTCCGGAACAAACACCCGAGAGCTTGCACTTTTGTCTGTAATTATTGTGCCGGTGTGATCGGAGCACGGCCTTTCAGTTTTATGAGACAGCTCGTTAGATTGAATGTGCCAAAACCAAGGATTCTCCCCATCATTCCACTAGAGCAGAGGAGCAGGATTTGCGTACATCAATATCGGGGAAGATTTGTCATGATGTGGGTTTTTGTAAAATTTATTAGGCGATAAGAAACAATATTGTTAGTACGACTCATAAAGTACCATTATTAAACCGCTACTAAAACTCACCTTTTCTCTGTTGCCTTTTACATACGCGTTGTTGCAAAGTATGCCTATTTACAATAACCACGTGAGCTGTTAAACTCTGTTATTCCTACATCTAGATGGACTTGATTCTTCTCAGAATGACGTGGCGGATGAGGTCTGGCAACGGTACAGTGATTGGGTTCACGTCGTCACGCGGCTCTACCGGGACAGCCATCATCTCGAGATGCAGTGGACTGTGGGGCCGATCCCAGTAGGGTAGGTACAGGAAATAACGCAGATGTACCGGGACAGCCATCATCTCGAGATGCAGTGGACTGTGGGGCCGATCCCAGTAGGGTAGGTACAGGAAATAACCCGCATTACAATCCCGGCTCTGGTGAGATCTCTCAAACACCATTCATCATAAATTATATAGACTCATCATCCTAAATCTCGGTGATTTCATTCTGGCTTTTTTATTATTTAATCATCAATAAAGGTTTAGATTGTTACTTAGCAGAGCTTTTATTAGAATTTGTGTACTTTTACCTGTGTGTAGAGCTGTTATTAGAATTTCTGTACTTTTACCCATGTGCAGAGCTCTTATTAGAATTTCTGTACTTTTACCTGTGTGCAGAGCTGTTATTAGAATTCCTGTACTTTTACTTGTGTGAAGAACTGTTATTAGAATTACTGTACTTTTACCTGTGTGCAGAGCTGTTACTGGAATTTCTTTACATTTACCTGTGTGCAGAGCTGTTATTAGAATTCCTGTACTTTTCCCTGTGCGTAAATCTGTTATTAGAATTAGTGTACTTTTACCTATGTATAGACAGGTTATGAGAATTACTGTAGTTGCTCTTTGACCTGTATAACATGCTACAACTTGTCTTCCCTTGTCCTTCCCCCTTCTGTAATTCTGTAATTCACACGCGTGTTTTATTCAGAGATAAACAGGGTAAAGAAGCCATAGTGCGGTTCATGGCTTCAGACTTGGACAGCCAGCAAGTATTCTACACGGACTCTAACGGTCGAGAGATACTTCAACGAACGTAACTATTACATACACTCCCCCACCTTCAGTCTCAGTGTGTGTGTGTCTGTGTCTGTGTCTGTGTCTGTGTCTGTGTCTTTGTCTTTGTCTGTGTCTGTGTGTCTGTGTGGTGCCCCGTCTTCATGAATTGCTTCATTATACCCTCATTTGGCTAAATGTTTGGGTTCTTTGATCCCCATACTGTTATAATCACTCCTCTCTAAAAGTATTAAATGCATTTTTTTGTCGTAATAGCAATATATCTAAAAGACATTTATATAAAAATTATTTATTAAAATATATGGATACGTATACCTTAGGATATTTTTCATTTTGGTAATGTTAAATAATCTGGAATAAACCAACATTGCTCGGGATATAATGGTTGATATTTCAGGCGTAACCATCGCCCCACATGGAAACTAACAACCCACGAACCGGTCTCATCTAACTACTATCCAGTTAACAGCCGCATTTACTTACGGGTAATATACGCTTGTTTCTGCCTGCCTGCTCCTTCCATTGTTATTAAACCTTGATAAGAGTCTTGCTGTCAATCGTATTGTCAGGGGAAGTAACTCGCTGAGTTTACCTAATTATCGCTAATGGGAGGTAACTTTTACGACGACTGTTGTATTTACGGATTTACCTCCCTGACTTCCGATTACTTGCCATATGCAAAAATTTTCACGCAATATTTGGAGAATTGACTGATATCCCAATCGTTTGTAGATCTTTAGATTCGTGCATTGTACTACCTCTGTCACTGTTAACATCTTCCAATAACATTGAATTCTTCCCGAATGATGTAAATCATCACCAATTCATGAACACAGGAACAACCAGGAAGTCTAAAAAAGTTCGTCTTACGATTTCTTGTCTCAACTTAGTACATACTGTATAGTCATAGACCCGCGCCATACCCAAGAAATAGATACCAAACCATTATTGTGAAACCTCTGCCATCAACTAAGTTTATATCTTGTTACGAGATAAAATAAATTCAACACTGCAACTCTGAATATAGCTGTAAGATGTAAAAACCCATGACACTCGGAGTATCAATCTGATGCTCTACCTGCTAAGCGACAGGGTCAGACTTTATTCTGCGCATTTACATATTCATCACCCGTACCAGAACACGCTGGTATATCAACTCTATACCACGCCAGCGATATACAGAGCTATCGTAACAAAGCATGGTGGACTATAAAATGAATGGCATATTTTGGCAGTGTTTGCTTTAGTAGCGATGATAAAGTTACATGGTGAGGAAAAAATTTTATTCTACATTTGTTTTTTTTTGAGATACTCTTGGTCTTTTCTGTGAAATTATTCAGCAGTTCAGCTACGGTCATATCGACTATTGAAGTAGATTCCAATAGGACGAATTTTTTTGAGGCAACATTTTGTATATATTACATTAACCCTTATCTTGCTGTACATGCTGTAAATCATCAGGTCGAGGGTTAATGTTTTGGTTTGCGTAGTGGGGTGTCATTTGACACTAGGTGCCGTTTTATATCCAAGCTCATACATTATGTTTGTTAAGAACGAGGCTTTGACTTTATATTTAGGATAAGAATTTTAATTAATCCCTCAATTATGGTTGTGGAATTTGTACGAAATACCAACACAATTAAACAATTAATATTTTTGGTATTATATGATATTATTTTAGTGTTCATCTTTTTGCAGGATGAGAACAAAGACATCCAGTTGACCGTGTTGACTGACCGCTCACAAGGTGGATCAAGCTTACAAGATGGTCAGCTTGAACTTATGGTCAGTTTATATACAAAATGGTCATCTCGAACTTATGGTCAGTTTATCTACGAGATGGTCAGCTTGAACTTATGGTCAGTTAATCTACGAGATGGTCAGCTTGAACTTATGGTCAGTTAATCTACAAGATGGTCAGCTTGAACTTATGGTCAGTTAATGCAATCATTTACTGGATGTGTCAATTCTTTTCCATATTGCGTTATTTTTTCACATGATATCTGATCAAATTGGTGATAAACCCTTTAGTAGCTGGACTTGCCCATATTGGGATCTTCCATTGGGAACAGGTGTCTCGGGAACAGTCGCACGTAACATGCCACTATATCATTCATGCATTTCATGAAAGTATTTCAACCAGGTGATGTAAAAAACATATATGACCACTTCGAAGATATACGATCACAGAAGCTTTTAGTTTACACCCTGCTTATACAATTCTAGACTTCTTAAATTACCTGAAGTTATCACCAGAAAACATTTTTTTGAGGCGGTTTGTCTGAACTGGTCAGGTTGACCGAGTGTCCATTGTCAGAATTGGAAACAATCACTTGACTCAATGACATGTTATTGAGTATTCAGTGCCCAAGGCTTTTAAGTGCAATTTTTAAGTATTTAAATCTAACACTTGTGGGTTTACTTTTGAATTTGTTTCTGCGATATTCAGTGCAAACCCATCAGCCCTCAGTTGGGGACTACCGTTTTATAGAAAAACATCTCTAATAAATTTATTAGATACTTGGTATCACACGACCTGTGTCATTATGCTATATTCATAGACATATGAATTTTTTTATTTCAATGATTGTGAAGCGCATGAGAGAGGAGTTTACTTCTGACTATGCGCTATACAAATACTTCTTACATACAGACATATTTAATAATGGTATACCAAATATTGGGCCTAATTCTCATTGTAACGTCTTGCTATACAGTTACATCGGCGGTTACTGGTCGATGATGCCCTGGGAGTGGGGGAGGCGCTTGATGAACGCGGCAGTGATGGGAAAGGTCTTATTGTCACAGGTCACTTGTTTTCTTATCGTTATAATTGTCAATTCATTCCATCGCTACTATTTCAAACAGAATGCATTTTGGATTTCATAGAGCACTAGAGATTGCTTTCGGATTTTTGGAATGTTTTGCAATTGACGGTTATTAATATAATATCATATAATAGATATTAATACGTATATAATTATAGATTTGCTTAGTCTAGAACGTTCCACAAAAATAGACAAAGTTTTTTTATTGGTCAAATTGAGTCAATCTGAATTGCGTCGTTTTATAGAATTTTCTACTGGTTCCAAATTTCTCACTTTAAATGGTTCATATCTGCCTATTGTTTTTCGTATACTTTAACTTAAAAAATTAACATCTACCACATAGTGTGTCACATTTCTCTTGTAGTTAGTGCCAATACGTTGTAAGTGTTCTATATATAAAACCCGTATCACTGTATATTAGGGACGGGTTTTGTATATGGTATAGGTCTCCATATCATACCACTACTGCATGGAAATATTTACATTATAAATGTATTGAAGATGGAATTTCTTACTCTCATACGTTTCGACATTTTTTTAGTGTTAGAGTATATTCGATAAATCAAGAACTTTAAAGTTATTTAGTACATCAGTTTTGAGAAATTTTCAGTATTAAATATCAATCTCGTTTCAGGGAAGCACTACATTCTGATGCGTAGCATCAACAAGTCGGCCCATCTACACAGACAGCTGGCCCTGCGAAAGTATATGGCACCTCTTGTCTCAATCGTGCCAGACATGACCTGGAAATCGTGGAAAGCTAACTACCTCGTTAACGTTAGTTTTTTGACTCTAACTATGGTGAGGTGGTATCTGATTCATATCTCATTGGCTGTCACCAAATGTTGCTATGGTTACTGGACAATTTCTTACGTATTTTTATCAATGAGCAATCGTCACTGCAAAGCTGTTGCTATGGGATACGCAGTAACTATTGCGGATTGGATATATTTCGTTATTCGGTTTATTTATGCGCGATAGGGGAGTGCATTAGGATCCGTGACCCTGCCTGCGAACGTGCACTTGTTGACCCTGGAGAGATGGACTGACGGGGATTACCTCGTGAGGCTGGAGCACATTTATGAGAAGGGAGAAAGTCAAGCATTGTCACAACCAGTTACCGTGAACTTACAGGTGAGACAGGACAATAAAACAGGATTCAGACTGGTCCATATTTATGTAATGATAAGATTCCTCTCATCAGGAGGACACCCCCTCCCCATGATGTTGCTCAAAAAAGAAGCCTTGAGTATTGGGAATTCCATTTAGTAATTGCAAAATTAACATTTCTTTTCTGCTTGATAAAATTATACGATACAGGTAAAGATTTTCTGTATCATCAGTATTTCCTCGGGATGGATTCTGTTTCTAAACTATACTACCTATAGCGTGTTTTTTTGGGCCAAAAGTACATCATACCCCCTCTGCTTATGGGGTGTCGTGTAAGTTGTCTCTATAGGATGTGGCTGTGCTTCGGAGGCTGTCTGTGTCATCTCTACGGAGCGTACCTCTCAACTATCTCGTCATCTCCTTATAAATACTCCTCAACTATCACAGACTTAGCGGAGTGTGCGACATCTGTAGGCTGTCTGGAGGTGTTTCAAACCAGTGGCTTTAATGACAGAAGGTCAATGATCTGCCCAGACTCCATGGTCTTTACCATGGTGTTTTACTCACCCTTAAAACCAACGGTCATTTGTTGTGTTGACCACTGGCTAGCTTTGTAAACGACCGATAATGGCTTGGACAATGAGGTGATATTATCGATTGTTCTATACTTTAATACATCAAAAAGTGTCAAAAAAATAACGTTCCAAGTGTTTCCATTTTTAGATTTTTAGAAGACTCTACAGATAAAACTCAAAAACCACCTCAGTCCTTAGAACCACCGGGATAATTATTTTCAAAGACCCAAATACACCGACCATTTCAAAATGACTCAGAAATGACTCTGCCATTCAGACACACCAACTTAACTTTAACAATGGACCAACATTGGACCACAAGGGACCAACATTGGACCACACTGGACCACAATGGACCAACATTGGACCACAATGGACCAACATTGGACCACAATGGACCAACATTGGACCACAATGGACCAACAATGGACCACAATGGACCAACATTGGACCACGATGGACCAACATTGGACCACAATGGACCAACATTATGCTATCCCCAACCCATACGTTCTTTACTTACTTGACATGGATATTATTTTGGTCAGTCTATAGGGCCGACAATGGCCCACACAGCGAACCAAGGTTTCAACTTAAACATATATACATCCATACATTTTTACCTGAGAGCGAACATTTACTTTTGTTATCATAGGTAATAAGACATAATTTCGTCGAGTTTAGAGGGAAGATGTAAGTTTCAAACATGGTGTTTTATTGCAGGCTATTTTCCATTCGTATAAACTTATTGCGATGGAAGAATTAAGTTTGGGAGCCAATCAGAAAATGAGCGAGATGAAACGATTAAAATGGCGAACAAAACAGAGTACAGGTTTGTGAATGTTTATCATATTCATAGCATAATTTTATTTCTGCTCCACATTAACCGAGGGGAATGCCAATGCTGTTTTCTCATGATACAACAAATTTTAAAAGCACCGATCAAATTGCGATACAATCTGATAAAAATTTGACTAAAATAATGAATAAATTTTTTTAATTATCCACTCGGATTTTCCAGGTGCGGACCGTGGTGACCAGTTCACAGAAGAATCAGAGTCAACCTTCGATGTCACTTTGGGACCAATGCAGATACGCACCTTCTCCATCAGAATGCATTCACTGTGATCATTGTGCACTCACTGTGATCATTGTGCATTCATTGTGATCACTGCGCACTCATTGTGCATTCACTGTGATCATTGTGCATTCATTGTGATCATTGCGATTATTTCGCACTCATTTTGCACTCATTGTGATGATTGTATACTCATTGTGATTGTTGTGCACTTCCTGTGATCGTCCTGCTCTCATTGTGATCATTTTGCATTCATTGTGATCC
The DNA here is from genome assembly GCA_011762755.2 of Epimenia babai. Lineage (NCBI taxonomy): Eukaryota > Metazoa > Mollusca > Solenogastres > Cavibelonia > Epimeniidae > Epimenia > Epimenia babai. The sequence goes on along the minus strand of WURV02157216.1, from coordinate 5,783 downwards.
TTGTTCACTCATTTTGCACTCATTGTGATCATTGTGCATTCATTTTGCACTCATTGTGATCATTGTATACTCATTGTGACCATTGTGCACTTCCTGTGATCATCCTGCTCTCATTGTGATCATTTTGCAATCATTGTGATCATTTTGCATTCATTGTGATCATTGTGCACTCGTGATCATTGTGCACTCGTAGTGATCATTGTGCACTCGTTGTGATAATTCTGCACTCATTATGATCATCGTGCACCTATTGTTGTTTACTGAATGGCTGATTATAACGTACACTCGAGTCCTCATCCAGTCTTGATATAGTAATACAGAATACATTATATATATTATTCCGACATTACCACCTCCTCATATTTGTTTTTTCCACTTTCTGTGTGTTTTTTTCATTTGTTGTGTCTTTGTTGCTTTGCCATCGTGTTTTATTGAATGTGTGTCAAGTCTGTTTCCTTTCTCTTAGACATTTGTCTGTATCTTTGTAATGTCTCTGTTTTCTATTATGTGTCTGTCATTTGTTTTTCTGCGTGTACTGTCTAACATCAATCTGTCTGACATATGTAAGTTGTTTATTTCTTTTCTATTTGTAGCATCTGCTCTGTGTCATATATCTGCAGGATGTTTCTTTTTATTTGCACTGTTTGTAATCTCTGTTTTTTGTCAGAATGGTGTCGGAATGAAAGTTTTATTTGATTTTTTTTATTGTGTAATCTATTATAGCTGCACATTATATATATATAATGTATATATTTGATTATAATCTGCATCTGAGAGCCTTCATTGGCTGATACTTGGCGGTCTATAAATGTTTGACATAACTTAACCTTGGATGATCAAGTCTTTAAGTCCATAAATGATTACATGAAAATATCTCAAGCTATTGAGAGTTTTTACAAATAAAATCAAATAATATATCTCATATCGTCTGTCATCTGTCTATCTTGTCAATTCATAGTGCATGCCAATTCTCACTTGTTCATCATATTTCCGGTCCCTGTCCATTCTTTTTTTTGTTACACATCGCCTCGTAGATCTACACTGGCTGCCTGTGTCGCAGATGATGGATCATCTACAAGGTGCTGACTTTCGTTCACACAGCTATGCACTGCTATGGCCCTGCGTACATCATTGACATGATTTCTGGTTATGTGCCCGGGCGCTTTCTGAGGTCTGCCTCTCAGTGCCTAGCGACAGTTGATAACTGTCGTCTAGTCACTACTCGGAAGCGCTGCTTCCGCTTTGCCGGGCCTGCTCTATGGAACGCTTTGCCCCTCGAAATAAGAAGCACAGTCTCCATCAACATTTTTAAAACCATGCTTAAGTCATATCTTTTTACACAATATAAATTCTATCTGTAACTTATTTTTTTTCTACCGTGGACCACCCTGTGAGCATGCATGCATGGAGTGGGGGGGGGGGGTATATAAATGCCTAATATTTATTATTATTAATGCAAAGAGTATAAGGAATACGGGGAGTTCAAGGAATACAGTTCAAAGTCGAACTTGGTAAACCATAAATGAGTCGAGAAAAAAGACATATACAGAAGATCACGAATAAAGATTATCTGCAGTCAGTTTTGTTCTGTGCATAAAACTCACGTTTCTTGGTTTTTGTCACGCCATATTCATCCTGGAGTGTATATTAACGACTGTGGCTCGCATGTAAAATCTCGATAGGACAAGGATGGAGAATTATAGGGATGAAGGACACTGGCATGTCTAACCGTGCGAACAGTCGTGAGTTGGGCTTTTATCGCCGTGTTATTGATAAACAGATAACGAAGTTTAGAGAGACTGGTGACGTATAACATCGCACAGGGTCCGGGAGACCAAAGAAAACTAAAGAATGCGATGGCGGAAGCCTTGGAAGACTCGTACAAATACACAGTTTTGTCAGTAGTAGCGCCTTACGATCCAAGTGGCGGATACACGGTCTAATAGAAGGTCTGCAAGAACTGTAAGCAATCGATCGGATATGGAATCTCGGTTAACGTGTCAGAAGACCAGTACGAAAAATTCCACTAAAACGGCTTCACAAACGGGTGAGAACGGAGTGATGTATGCAGCGACAACACTGGATCCTGCGGACATGGAGACAGGTCTATTTCGAGTCGCTTTCTTTCGCATCCAAACGACCGCAGAATTCGAGTTTGGGTGTAACGAGGAGCTTTTGTACAAGCGAACATCAGCGTATACGTTCCATTTGGCGGAAGGTCCGTAATGATCTGGAATTGTATGTCTTATGATCATAAGTTAGACGTTCAGACAATTCGAGGAAAACTAACTCGGCAAAGATGCCGCAACGAATTCCTTGAAAACGTACTGGTGCCACTTTCGATGACCACGTGCGTAGCCACTTCTCATCACATTTTATTCATATTTACATCAGTCATTCCTCATTAAAATCTTAATTCTAAACTAAATTTTTTTCTACAACTGACGGAGGTGCCCTCGCATAAGTATTCACTTATTATTCTCTGACACTCCCTCCAACTTTTTTTCTGCTATTTCAAATATTTGACTGGCTTTTTCTGTTAGAAACGAAGCCTACAAAATTATGTAAATATTGTGTATAATTTTGATATGATTGTGTATAATCATGTGTGTGATATGAAATTGCCTGCACCTTACATTTTCATATATAGCATGTATACCTGTCGCTATATACAGTTAACAATTCTGTACTGTGTTGGATAAATAATAATAAAAAGTCAACCCAAGAAACCCAAAAGATCTTGACGAGTCAAATACACTACACGAGGAATGGCGTAAAGTACCCATGGCAGAGATTCAGCACCTTATCCCCTGGTTGAGAAGGGTTCTTGCTGTCCTGAATGCTCGTGGCGGTTACACGAAATACTGAAATTTATGACATTTTCATTTTCACTGACATTTTCGTGAGCATTGCGTCCTATTTGAATATTTTTGTGCATATTTTTTCATATCCACTTTAGGTGGTTGTCTGTAGCCAAGGAGTTTGAAAACCTTCTGCTTTACTCAAGAATGATCACAATTTGTAAATAAAAATTATTGTTATTAAAATCTTACATAATCCCCATATATGCGTGATTTTATATGTATAATAAATCAGTAAAATGCATAATGGTGCACAACAAGATGCTAATGATATTACTATAATCTGAGGTTTACGCAATAGGTACAATGAAATATAGGGTGGGGGCTTCACTTTTTTCCTCGAGTATTTTTTTTTCCCTGAAAGAAGAATACATGAGCAGTTGAGCACATGACAAACTACGAGAATAAATCCCTACTAAAATTATATGAACATGGTAGCAACCATTACAATTGAATTTCGATATTAGGCAAAGTATAAAGTATTTTAACCTCCTCTGCTGGATGTGGGTAGCCTTTTTCAACGATAGAATCAGAAGTTAAATGAGGTAACGGTTTATTTTGTCATTAGCGCTGAAAATGAAAAATCACGAAAGTCCATGATCTTGGTGGGCCCCACCGGCGTCAGCAAACAGTTATTTTCCCGTTGTTTTATATCCAGAGAACGAAATGACAAGTCGTACCTCGTACAGGCACCTGCACAATAAAGTCACTTGCGTATTCCTGCCTTTAATATGCCCACATTAAGCAGACCGCCGCTTTTTTCGAAACAGTATGTCCTGATTTAGCTCTCACAACTATTATTTCTGCCTTTTTTATTCAAATGCGACGGGAGAAAGTAAGCGAATACAGCAGCCACCCACAAATTAAATCCCATGAAAACGAAACACAGACTCACATCAACAGGACTCCCAAGTGGGGATACAATAGATTTGGCATATATACTTCCGGCGATCAGAGAAAATAAAGATTTGCTGATATTTCTCATGGATGCAATGATTCCGTTCATCAGCCCAACATTATTGAGCGGTGCCGCGTTGTTTATGATAGTTCCCAAGTAGGTAGTTGCGCTTAATTCGCAGAAAGATATGACGGCCTCGATTATAACGAGAGCAGCGTACTGGACCTCCTTATTGTCGATGAAGCGACACAGTGGAATGAGGGACACACCCGTCATCTGCACGATGCAGATTAAAACACACGCATTGATCGAGCCCATTAGTCGTTCCATACAAGATGATGTCACCAGTTGAAGAAATGCGCAAGGGAGAACAACAATAATCAACACTTGTCCTATGCCATCGGTTGAGTATGCAAGTCCACCGTATTCCTTCACCGTCGATGCCCACGTGGATAATATTTCAATAAACGTCATGTCAACGGCGAATGACAACGATACTGTAACTACCAGTTTTAAAACGTTAGTGTCCTGAAGTAAACTTTTCAACGGATTTTGCGATAGCAGCTTTTTAAAGTAGTTTTTACGAGTGCGATCTAACATGCTATCATCCTCTTCAGTGTAGATGTTAAAATCGCAGGGTCGCGTGACGTTTACATAGTGACGGTGATTAAAGGTAGTATCATCCGGTTTCCCGTCGCTCACAGACTCTTCGCTGGGTAAGGGTTGTGTTGTTGTCAGACGAGACTCGGTGAACGATGTTAGTTGATCAGCATCATTTATAGTGCCGTAACGTGTCCCAACACTTCGCCTACTGTCTTCATCGAACAGGGCATCCGTAGAGCTTGACTGTCTATAAATTCCTAAATTTTTCGGGTATACGCGTGAAACAACAATTGCTGTTGTAATACAGAACAAAGTTCCCACAAGTGGTGGAATAGAATAGGGAAACTTTATAAAGAATTCAGAATGACCGAAGATTTTTGGATATTTTTCTACCGGCGAAGACAAATATCCGCCGATGACTGTTGAAATAGTCAGTCCCGATCCTCGCGCAAGAACCAGAGTTGCCATGGTGACCGTTTGGGTCGTGTCATCGCTAAATATTGCTAATATGGCTCGTGATGAAGAAATGGCCGAGTTACATGTCCCTATTAGGAAGTACACAACTGACGCCATGACGAAATTGGTGGTGAAAGCAAAGACGAAGGTACAAACAGCGTTGGTTGCAAGCAGAGCGATGATAACGCGATGGTGTCCGAATTTGTCCGACAACCAGCTGAGCGGACAACTCGTTAATGCTCCGGCCAAGTAGTAAGAAAGCATAACGACGCCAACGTAGTAGCCCTTGTCTTCTTCTCTGTAGCCCATCCAAAGGGTCATCTGCGGGAGGTAAGTCGTGAGAAAGGTCATCGAATAAACCGTCGTGAATGTCGACATTGACGACACGATTATTGCTCTATACAGTTGCTTTCGATTCGTGGGATTTGTCATGATAAAGCCGTCTTCTGAAAAAAAAACCGCCAACCGCATCAATCATTAGTGTTACGCAATCTAGCCTATTTTCCCTCAATTGTACGATCCGATTGTAGTCTTATGGTGTATATATTACATATATTTCGACCAATTCCGGGAGTATTTAACCAAATTGGTTGTGTGTGAGTGTGGCATAGGTAACAAAGGAAGAGAGAGAGAGAGACAGTAAGACTGCGCTTGCAAAAGTGTATGTAAGATATTAAACCAAATATTGGAATAAATACGAATAAATTTTATGGATACAGTTGCTAAATTATTTGCTTAAATTCTACTGCCGCTTTGTTTTCGGATGCGTTGTATTGATGATTTATAAATTTTCGTAATTCTCTGCGTCAAATGCTGCTAAAAGCTTTATGAACTTGTAAGAAGGTTGGAATATGCTAAACACCCGCGTTAAGATATGGGCTATCATCACACTGTCGCAGAAAGAATCGCTAAAACCATCTGAGAGGGCGTCTTGGCATGATCTTGTATAACAGCGTCAATTTTAT